>BSBK01006184.1:5000-315790 GCA_027943335.1 Chamaecyparis obtusa | reverse complement strand
TATTATATGTATTTATGTATATACATATATACATATATACATATATACATATATACATATATAATATATACATATATACATATATATACATATATACATATATATACATATATACATATATACATACATATATACATATATATATACATATATATATATACATATATATATATATATACAGATATATATATATATATGTATATACATATATATATGTATATATGTATATACATATATATATATATATATATATATATATATATGTATGTATACATACATACATATATGTATATATATATATATATATATGTATGTATATATATATATATGTATACATACATACATATATGTATGCATATGTATATATACATATGCATACATATATATATATATACACACATATAAATATATATATACATACATATATATATATGTACACACATATATGTATACATATATATATACATATATATCTATATATATATATATATATATATATATATACATATGTATACATATGTACATATATATATATACATATATATATACATATGTATACATATGTACATATATATATATACATATATATATACATATGTATACATATGTATATATATATATATATATACATATGTACATATATATATATATACATATGTATACATATGTATATATATATATGTATATATATATATATGTACATATGTATATATATATATATATATATATATATATATATATATATATATATATATATATATACATATATATATATATATATATATATATATATATATATATATACATATATATATATATATATATACATATGTATACATATGTATATATATATACATATGTACATATGTATATATATATATATATATATGTACATATGTATATATATATATGTACATATGTATATATATATATATATGTACATATGTATATATATATATACATATGTGTATATATATATGTGTGTGTGTACATATATACATATATATATGTATATACATATATACACATATATATACATATCTACATATGTATATATATGTATATATATGTATATATATGTATATATATATATATATACATGTATGTATATATATATACGTGTGTGTGTGTGGTATATATATAGATATAGATATATACATATATCTATATGTGTGTATGTGTGTGTGTGTGTGTACACACACACACACACACACAGAGATATATATATATATATATATATATATATATATATATATATATATATATATATATATATATATATATATATATATATATATATATATATATATATATATATATATATATATATATATATATATATATATATGATTGTAAGCATATTTTCTATAGAGAGTTGCCATTTTTTTTAAGTATTATAAAATTTTGGTCATAGATATGATTTTGAATCACTTGACATATTTTTTAAAGAAATAGAGTAGAATAAAATTTATTCCTACACATGTATTAACTTTCAAGTTTCTTGATCAACGTCCATATTCAAATTCTACAAGACTTGATTAGGTTTTAGTTTTTCAATTGTAGAAATAACTTTAAATATTTCAAGTTAAGATTTAACAGCTCAAGCTGGCTCCTTATCAACTAGTTGTTATGTGGTATCTCTTATGCCAAACATTTGAATTGGGTGTCTAAATTAAATATACAAGGACGTTACTTCTAGGTCATTATCTAGAATGGATGATTTGCCACTTAGCATTCATTATTACATCTTATACTTTGGAATCACTCACTACCAATATCATACCTCTCAAAATCACTTTTGTATTTGTCATATTGTCACTTTAAATTAGCATATTTTGAGTGCATTTCTTGTTTATTAACCCATTCAAAACCCTAGATCTTATACTGGGTTTTTAAATCACCTTTTTTTGAATTTTGATTTTAAGCTCCAAGTATTGCCCTTATACATTTTGGTTCCAAATTTCAAGTACTAAATCCCAAAATCTATATTGCACCCATGTAGGATAATGTCCAATTCAAACATTGCATGTCATCTTCCTCTCCTTTAACAAATATCGTTGAATTTAATCTAGAGGATTCTCTTAAGGATCCCTTAAAGTGTTCCTACACATTTTCGATTTGTCATTGTAGGTCTTGATTCCAAGGTGAATTTGTGTTTGTAGTACACAAGTGTCACAAATTGCCAGATTAAATCTATACACATTCTTCAATTTTATGTACCAAACTTGTCATTGTAGAGACCATTTCTATTGGTGCAAAATCATCACTAAGTCACTAGAAAATCAAATCTTCATAAACCTTAGTTGTATCAATTTGTTCATCCCTTAAATCAAACTTTTTGTATCGATTATATGTCACAAATATTTATTTGGCATTTGTTACTATAAGACCAAAAACTAAACTAGCATAAATCATCAACAAGTCAACTACAAAAACCTTCAAATCTATGCAAGAAAAAAAATTGCCAATAAAGCATGTGGGAATGAGAGCAAGAAATGCTCTAAAGCAAACAAATTATCCCTTCAAGTACCCATAATGCTTGTCCCCACTACCCTTTAAGTTTTCTTTTTTGAATGGTAGTGTTTCTCTCATAAATTCAAAAGCACAAGTGATATTAAGATCGAGAAAAGGTCAAAAAATATGGTTACAAAAAATAATGGAGAAGGAAATTTGAATTTTTAGGTTGAATAGGAAATAGATCAACGATCCAATTTGATTATATGGAGTTATCATATAGCTAAATACCAATCACAAGGGATTATAGGAGAGTGGGATGAGATGGAGGATACAATGAAAAGAATTTGGAGATGGAGGCATTATGAGACAATGATTAGGAGATGAAAGGAGGGCATAAATATTGGGATATGGAAAGGATGATAGGAGGGAGGGATGAAGAAATTGGGAGATAAGGATTAATGGATAAAGATATAAAGATATGGGATAGGACATGGTTTGGATTAGTGGATAGATAGAGGGCATAATGAGATCTCCAAGGAATAGTTTACAAAGAAGTAAGATGTCCCACTCTAGATATATCATGCATGATAAGGCATTAGGATGCATGTGATGGGATGGAAGGTAGAGATGATGGGAGGATGACAGAGGTAGATGGAAGATAGGATGATAGATAGATAAGGAGTATGAAGGTTAGGAGGATGGGTGGATAAGGAGAACAAAAAAGGTGTGATACATAGATGAATTCCAATGTGTCTAAAGCCAAGTATGGATGTTGGCTCTTATTGTTATCAAGACCCTAAGCAATGTGGAGGAATTGAAATGGATAATATATGACTATTACAATAGCTAGGTGGGATGGAGGAGGGAAAGAATAGGTAGCTAGAATAATTTTCCACCAAGTGTAGAAGAATGGATCAAGTTTTCTCTTCTTTTTTTGCATTTTTTTAGTTTCTTTACTTTTCTATATTTTTTAGGAAGTTTCTGGAAGGATTTGGATAAATATAAAGATGTTGGTAAGTGGATTTGGAAGATAGAATAGTAAGGATATGGATGAAGGACTTGAGCATATAATTCCATACCAAGGTAATTGTAGCCCAATTGGAGTGATCATTGGATATTGGTACAACCTTAGGACTAGATTACACAAAGGCACATATTAGATGGTTTTTATAGGGGATATATGTGGGACAAGGGATTAGGTTTTTGAAAGTGTATTTATGGAATGATGTAAGGTAAGTATGATAGGTGGATGTTGCCAAGACCAATATTGGGGCATTTTGTGAGGGTATTGAATGAGAGGAGAAGAGATGGATGGAGGAATTAGGGATGACAGAGGAGTTAGGATAGAGATTTTTGGGACATAAGGACCCAAAATAGATTTAGGAGATGGAGGTGATGGATGTTGAACATTTGAATTGTGAACTTTGGATTTAGTTATGGTTTATTCACTTGGATGCATGGTAGATTCTTTTTGCTTTAAGATCCACATGGCTTTTGTTTTTTCTTTAGTGACCCTTTGTGAACTTTGAGCGTTATTCTACTTTTTATTGGAATTTTTCTTTTTTTGAGCACTATCATTTTGATGAGACATGGTGATCTTTATATTTTTGTGGACTTTTGGCTATGTGAATACTTGATTTGGAATCCATGTTGTTTTTAGTAGAAAATAAGTGAGTGTGAGAACATGGATGATGTGAAGGGAATACAAATGGAATGATGGAGGTCAGATATTGGGTATGGTGCATGTGTGTGTGCCTTTGTTAATATTGAGTGGTAATTAAAGGAGTGGGATGTTTATGATGGGTAATAGGGATAATGGATTGGTGGATGAGGGGATGATTAGGATATGAAAGAGGATGTAATCTTGGGATACAGGGACCCAAAATGGACTTAGAAGATGGAAGATATGTGGTTGTGGATTTTGGGATGTATGGACCCAAAATGGATTTAAAGGATGAGGGAGGAAGATGGATAGTTGTTTTAGG
This sequence comes from Chamaecyparis obtusa, assembly GCA_027943335.1. NCBI lineage: Eukaryota > Viridiplantae > Streptophyta > Pinopsida > Cupressales > Cupressaceae > Chamaecyparis > Chamaecyparis obtusa. The sequence goes on along the minus strand of BSBK01006184.1, from coordinate 311,348 downwards.
TTAATATGATGAAGGACAAGGGATGGTGATAAAAGAGTGATGAGAAGAATTTGTTGTGGTGTTGTAAGAAGTATGCTCGAGTTTCACAAATGTTGTATCAACATTTTTTGAATGAATGTCTTGGGATATGTAACCAAGACCTTGCGATCATGGATTTTTCTTTGTTGTGGATGGGCTCCAAGGTTGCTTTCTCATGTAGGTCTGAGACTTTACCTTGATTGTTCATGTTCTTGAGCATTTGACTAAAACCAATATTATTTTTATTTTGGAAACAAGATACAAGTCCCTTATTAGATGGAAGATAAAGGGTGGCGATTATAAGTTGTTCTTCTACTACAAGAGAACCATCGTGAATGAAATAAAGTGAACCAAGAGGATAAGGTGATGCTATTGGGATGGTTTGAATAAAAGGAAGTAAGAGACCATGAATTGGATTAGAAGGGATGCTAGGATCCTATTATGGATGAGATGATGATAAGGAATCATGAGATGGAGAAGGGGGATGATAGGATCTTGATTAGATGAACAACTATTTTAATATATTTTATAAAAATATCTTGACATGATTGGATTGTTATGAATAGTGTGATGGGGAGAAACATTGGGTAGACTCTTTAGATGGAGTGGATGGAAGGATTGTGGGTTCATGAGATTGGGTTTGGATAATCCTAGGAATTGGAGATTAGGATTCAAGATGTCTCCATTGGGGATTAATATAAACTTGATGTAATTATTAATATTATCATTTATTTCTTAAATTATTAAGATATTTATCACAATGTTAAAGAGAACTAAGAGCAAATATGGAGACACATAATAAATGATTAGTTTTTTTAGAGGGGCTATAATAGAATTATGATTATAGATGATTCATAATATTTCACATTATTGTAAGGTATTTGATATTAAAAATTACAAATGATATTTCTCGACTTATGCTACATTTCACATTATTATAAGGTGCATGGCTTGCAAGTCATTTTTAAAAATCCCAAATGTTTACAACCAAATTTGCTTCCATTGTAAGAAGCCTCTCAGCTTAAATATATATCATGTAGATAATAAGGCAACACATGATTGGAAGGGGGGTTGAATTAGTTGCTTCTAAAACACTAGCTCTTCAAAACCCTTAATCCCTTAAGCCTTGAAACCTTTATGCATAAAAACCTTATGTTTGATTTATGATGAGTAAAGCAAGTAAGCACAAATCAGAAAGCATCTACAACACATAACACAATAATTTCTTATTGTGGAAATCCAAACAGTAAAAACCATGGGGGGGCTTGAACCCACAATAAGACTAATACCTCGTCAGAAGTGCATACTTATTACAAATGGGGAATACACATGCATTCAAGCACACTGCCTAAAGCTCACTGCTCAAAATGCCTTGGGCGACAACCCTGAGGGAGACTAAAAGCCTTACAACACCACTATAATGGTCGATTTGACTATAATCAAAAAAATTATGAGCTATATAGTAGCATATATCTCATGCTAAGATCAGTTCCAATGAAGTACAATTAGATCTCTATTGCAGTTCTCTCTATCACCTTTAGATGAGAAAATCAACCTTTTATAAATCTGCACAACTACTCTCCCATAAATCATAGGCATCCACTATCATCCACACACTTACACACTCAACTTGATTTTTCCCTAATTCATCAATCTTTATCAAGAACAAGGTCGACAAAACCTAACTTTCAAATTTCCAAATCACCGCACCAAAAACAAATAATTTTGATTAAGTATGTTAGCCAAAACATATCTTTGATCCTTATTAAATTCCTTGAGACCATAACACCACCTAAAACATCTTACCAATCAATCATAAAACATTTTTCCAATCATTTTAGCCAAGAACATAAGAACCAACACAAATTGAAAAACATTTCAAATCTCATCACCTTAATTGATGTAGACCACCAACTTAGAAGGAACACAATCCAAGAACATCCTTAGGCATCATGAATAACACACAAACAATCAAATCCACCCTAGCCATTAGATTTGCCAACATTTTATGCTTAAACCTCAAGAACATTGTCAACTACATATGTGACAAAAAACATGCCTTATGGATCTCTAAATCACAAACCTTTTGAGTTGAGGACACCTCACAATTTCCTAATCACACTCCCACATGTGCAACCAAATATATCAACTTGGAAGTGCACGCTGAACCAATCTCTGCTACCATGTCAACACTACCAAATAGTAAAATAACCAGTCACAACTCCTGGCCTCATAATTCATCTAAATCATCATGTCAACCCTTGAAAATTGACATGGACTGAGCAAACAACCTGTGCATCATCCCATTGGGTGTGTGAATTCTCATCTTCAATAATTGATCCTCACCAAACCTTTGAACATACTACACCACTGGCCAAACTAGACAAATAGATATGTTGACATCAATGACAACACATCCAACTTGCCAACAATCTCCCCCTTTGGCATTGATGGCAACATATGATGTGAAAAATACACAATAAAATGAAAAACCAACACAATCTCCATCCTAGGACAATCAACAATACTACCAATAGTACCCACAATATTCATCATTATCTTTCAAAGTCTCTCTAACTCATCTTCATTCAAGATCTCTCTATCTATGCTACCCCTAAAAATAAGCTTCCGTAGGTTCCAGTCTAATTACATACTCTTATCTACATTAGTTACTCCCCCTTTGATATGCACTCTTCTCCTTAGCTGGAGTTATTTCTTATGTGCAAGTATATAACCTTTTTTCCACATGTTCTTCTCCCACATTGACATCAATGACAAAGGCACATTAACTGTGTTAGAATTTAATCTTTCCTTGGTATATTTATGTATTTAAAGGATAAACCAAGGTATCCTATTGTATTCATCCTCTAGTCCAAGTGGGAGGACATGTCACATATTTGTAATTCCTTTATTAAGGAAAATAGATATTCCTCCTTATGAGGAATCCTACACTTGTCTCACACACTAGTGAAATGTGGCATACACAGAAATGGGAGTTACAATGTAACTCCTTTCTTACATCTCTATTAAGAGATGGCTCTCCTTCTCTCATCTCATGAGATTCTTCTTCTTGATTATCATTGTATGAGCTTTGCTCTCACTCTCTCTCTCATTCTTAGGCATTTTTTGCCACTTTCATTATATCATGGGGTTTTTTTAATGCTTTTCCCCCTTCAAAATCTTGTCTCCTTTGTTGCTTGGATTTTTGGTGAATGCTCCTAGTTTTTGCATTAATTCATGGTAAATATTCTTACTCCTATCTCATTGGATTACACAATTTCTTGTAATTCTTTATTTTGTGCTTATTATTTTAACATGGTATCAGAGTAGGTTGGTTTAATCGTGTGTTGAGTGTACAGGTGAAGGAGCTACCATATCTTGGAGCACTCCAATATTGGAGACTCTTGAGAGAATTTATTGCTAGTATACTTTTTTACTAATCTGATTAAGAGAGAATCAAAAAAAAATTTTGGGTTTGGCTAGTTTACCGCCAAACCCAGTTTGTTTTGGTTTGTGCAGGATTAGAGACATTTCAATCTTAGCTTTGCAATTTAATTTTTGTATTATTCTCTTTATCAAAATCTTAATTTTATAATCAAATATAATATTATAAATATCTCAAAATCTCAATTTAATATTATAATATTTTTAATATTATAATATTATATTTTAAAAGTTTTAAAAGTTTTTTCTTTTCTCTTATTTCCATTCATGCATGTATAGAATATTTTTTCTAATTATTGTTTCTAATTTTGGTTCTTACATTTGCAACTTCAAAATAGAATGTGACTGCAAGCATTTCTAATTTCGGTTCTTTCTGACTCTTTATTCATCTTTTCGGTTACATATTGTTCTCGCTCTTTAAAAATTTTGTCCTCTGCATTTCTCATCGCACTTTCCATTTTTTTTAATTTTTTTTTCTGCATGCGTGTATCATTGCATGCATTTTAGAGATATATCCTGCATGCGTTGTTCATTTTTTTTAACATAATTTTAAAGCTTTCCCATCCTTCGTATCACTTTGTTACATATCACAAAGGGTTTTTTGTTTCATATCCTTCGTATCGCCTTTTTATGAAGCACTGTAATGTTTTTTAGATAACCCTGTTATCACGGTTGTGTAATTTTAGCAAAGAATCTTCATATTGAAGTGTCGTCGGTGCTTGTAACTGCCAACTCTTGGCATTTTGCAGGAGCTCTTTAGTAACAACAATATTTGTTTGATTTAAGTGTTCAAAAATAAAAATTTTGTAGACGTCATATTTCTTTGGAGTTTTGCTTTCACCAAAACGAGGGTTTGAGGATCTTGTTTTCACCAAACTGTCGGCTACAGCAGTGTGTTTAAGGAATCTTATGCGGCTCTTGTCTTTGCTTCATTCTTCAAACTCATGTGTTTGGTTGTTGTCTTTAACATTTTTTCTCTATTTGTAATCTTTCTTTACCGCCTCTTGGTTTTCCTATTTGCATGTTGTATACGAATGTTGTAACGCCTTCTCATTTTTTTCTCTACATCATCCTCCGAAATGGTGTTCTCTTCTTTGCTGGTCTTGGCAGCTTCCCCATGATTTTCAATAACTTGTGTTTCAAATCTCCCATTGTGTACATTGGCAAGGAATTTTACTACTTACGATTGGCAAGAGCACCAAAGCCGTTACTAAATTTCCTTCTGGTTGTTTTATTGCGTGAATGCATTCGGTTATTTGACGGTATCCAGATATTAATGTAATTTTGTTTTTAGCATCTATATGCTCTTTGCTTTATCTGTTTGGTTTTTTTAGTTTCGAGCATGTTTTATTATCTCGTTCTCCTTGGCTTTCAACCCTCACACCATTTGTTGCTCCTAAGTCACACAGTTTAGTGACCTTCTAGTGCCTGCACTCCATAGATAGACGCAGGTGCCTAAACCTTTTGCAAGCACATTTTTGGACGTCCAATCCACTAGATTCAAATTTCTTTAGCAAGATCACTGCAAAGATTTTTTGATGCAAGATCATTTTTTTTCTCCACTTTGGCTGATTTGTTTAGACAAAGTGTTATTTAGCTTTTCTCTTCAAAGTGTGTTTGTTTCTCTATTGTTCTTTCCTTGTGTTGATTTAGCGTTTGGGCTGGTTGCTTGTGGTGTATTGTTATCTGTGAGTTTTGCATTGATGTGCATGCAACCACGTGGTTTCACATAGCGAACCTTTTTTGCTCTGCCTTCTTTTCTAGCAACTCCACCGCCTCGGCCACCACCACCATATCCACCATTAGTATCTATTGTTATTGTTAAACTAAATATATATATAAATCTTAATTTAATATTATAATTTTAATTTAATTTTTTTTTAAAGGTTTTTCTTTTATCCTAGTTTATTATTTCTATTATTTTTAATTCTATCTTAGTTTATAATATTATGTCTATTTTTTGTTATTATCTCTTTAATAAAATATATCTAAAAAATAAAAATTTATTCTAATCTCATTTATTTTTGTTGGTTCTATTTAATTTTTTTTAATCTTTGTTGCTTAATTTAGGTTACATGCATGTATAGTATATTTTCCAATTTGCAATCATTGTTTCTCATTATAGGTTTCTAATTGCTATTGTAAGGCATTCTAAAAATAAAAGGGGAATTTCATTGGTGTTTTTTGTTAGTTTTTTAATTAGTATCTTTCCTTGCTTAGCTGTGTTCCATGCATTTTTTTTCTATATTCATCTTCTCTTGCATGCGTTCTTTTTTTGTATAAAGTAGCATCAACATCAAATCCGTCAGCATTTACTCACATTCATCTAAATTTATTGATGTTTAAAGTAACATCAAAATTAAATCTGGATATATCTATATATATATATATATATATATATATATATATATATATATATATATATATATATATATATATATATATATATATATATATATATATTGCTGAAGAAGTTTTTTTAGCATAGTTTATAAGGTTTATGTGGTGTTGTAATAAGGTTTATTCTAACATCTTAGTTTTTTTTCTGGTTATGGTACTCTGATTTTTTTTAATTCAAGTAATTAAGTTTTTTAGTTAGATTCAAAATGTTCCTTTTATTCCAGATTACTAATCTAGCTTTTTTCCTTACCTGGTTAATATTTTTTTCCTAACATTTCTTGCAGGTTCTATTTTCGTATTGTTGAACATAATTCTCTTGTCTTTGAAACGAAGCTAGAAACATATTAATTTACTTTTATAGAGAAATAAGGTTGTTAGACTAAATCATTTTAATCAAATCAATCTTGTCTTATCTGTTTCAACCTTATTCATATTCGGCTTTTATTGGACTTGTTAATCTTTTTTTTCAATAAGTTTAGCATAGTCCCTATTCGGTTTGGCCAGGTTTGCCTATTTAAGAGAGTTTTGGTAATTTTTTATGATTATAAGATTATTGTTTTTTAGTTTGGTTTGGGTCAATTTAAATATAAGTTTGAAGGAATATTAATTTTTTCATTAGAGTGGTTTCCTTTCTCTATTTGTTGCAATCATCAATTTTCTGCATCGATCCTTCATATGCATGTGGTTTTTTAATCTATATTTTATTGGCTTCAATCTAGCTAAACATTTTTTTAGGTTCATCTCTGTTCATGCAAGTTAGTTTTCTAATTTCTATTCTTTAACTCGTCTGTTTTGCAGGGTTGTGTTGTTAAGGTTTTTTATTTTCTTTCTTTTGCATGCAAGGAGATTCTTGTGTTATTTGTTAATCAATAATAGCTTAACCAAGATCTGTTAGTTTTTTTAGTACTTTTAGTTTTAGTTTTTTCCCTCTGGTTGTTACTTTACCTTGCATGCCTCATTGGCATAAGCTTTTATAGCTTTCTGCTATTGCATGCAAGTGTATATTGTCTATTTTAAATTTTTGAATTCTGTTAATTTTTTCTCTATTTAGAACTTCATTTTTAACCATGACTACCCTGATGCCAGAAATAAATTTAACTAGTACAAACTATCATGCATGGAAAATGCACATGACCTTCATCTTTAGATTCCGTCATATTTTAGATATTGCAACTAATGCCAGTTCTAAACTAGCAACCTCTGCTCCTCAAGCTGACCAAACTACATGGCAGACTAAAAATGAGGAAGCACTTGGTTTAATAGGGATCTCCTTAAGTCCCAAATTGTATGTCCTAATTTCCACTTGTACAGAAGCCCATCAAGCTTGGGACATCCTGAAAAATACCTATGACAATGCAGATGAAACTCGAAAAATCCAGTTTCAAGACCAACTTGAAGACCTTAGGTATACCGATTTCAACTCTGTTGATGATTTTTTTGGTCAAGTTTGATTCCATTAAAGTTTTATTAACTAGTTTACAAGTTCCTCTTTCTAATTTAAGAATAATCCACATAATTATTCATAAATGCTTGCCTAGACAGTTCCAACAATTTATTACAAATATTTACTCTTAATTAGCTATTCCTTCTTTAGCATCTCAACTAACTTATGTTATCTTTCAAAATATGTTGCGTCAAGAGGAAGATAAATTAATTCAGTTTGGCATACTTAAAACTCACGAACATGCATATGTCTCTCAAAGTCACAATAACAACATATCTTCCAACACTAACCAAAACTATCAACGATCTAACAATACTAATAATTCAAATAATAACTCAAGCCAACAATTTAATGACCATTAAAATTATAGGCCTTCCAATAACTATCATAGTAATAATCAGTCAAATAGGCCTCATTGCACCTATTGCGGTAAAGATGGTCACTTAATTCATAACTGTTTTAAGAAACAAAAAGATGATCAGCGTAATTCTCAAAATTACTCAAATGGAAAACTTAATGGAAATCAGTCTTGTTCTGTTTTTACTATCTGTTTTAATTCTTCTAAACCACCTAAATGGATTATTGATAGTAATGCATCTCAACATGTTCAATCCCATAAGGAAGTCTTTGATTCTTTGCAACCTGATTCTACGAATATTCTTGTTTCTTTAGCTGATAATTATTGCTGTCAAGATGAAGGAACTAGTAATGTTTTTGTTCCAAATGGTAAATTACATGATGTGCTTTATGTTCCTAATTTGAAAGATAACCATATTTCTATTTCTGCTCCTAACATTAAGGTTAATACTGATACTCTTCAAAAGGATAATGATGAGCATGAAGATAGTAATGATACTCCTAATGATTTTGTTCCTCCTAGTAGTGATGATAATGATAATGGTAATAATCTGTTTACTCCTCCTTGCTCTCATATTGATGATATGTTCGACCAAGAAGAGGAAATTATATCTAACTTTCTTGATGTTACTTTACAAGATATGTTTATTACTCAAGATGAAATTCTTGATGATAGTACTAATCCTATGATTGTTGTGGAGGTTAATGATAATGATGCTTATATTAACTCTCATATTAATGCTTCATATTATGATGAATACACTACAGATTTGTCTTATGCAACTAATGATTGCATTTCTGATTCTATGACTAATGATTCACATTCTGATGAACATGTTACAAATTTGGTTTATGCAACTGAAGATTGCATTTATGATTCTATGACCCATGATTCACAATATGATTTTTTCCAAAGTGTTACTGATTCAACACTAGGTGATCCCAATGATGGGCACTCTACTAGTGTTTTTTGCCTTATTGCAGGCTCAAGTGTTGATCCATCTTCATCTCTAGTTTCTATGGGAAATGAACATTTAGAATGTACAAATACATCTCAAGAATTTCAATGGTCTCTTAAAGATTTGGGCTCCCCTCAACATGCTATTCACTTTGCCAAAAGTCCTATGTACCATTCAAGCTCCAAAGCACAAGTTGAAGACATGCAAGATGATCAAGCCAAAGACATCCTAGTGAAGACTCTTTCAAAAGAAACATCTCAAATTCATTGTAAACATTTGGGTTTGATACCTATTGATGTAATTACCCCAAGTAAAGATTAAAGGGGGGTGTTAGAATTTAATCTTTCCTTGGTATATTTATGTATGTAAAGGATAAAACAAAGTATCCTATTGTATTCATCCTCTAGTCCAAGTGGGAGGACATGTCACATATTTGTAATTCCTTTATTAAGGAAAATAGATATTCCTCCTTATGAGGAATCCTACACTTGTCTCACACACTAGTGAAATGTGGCATACACAAAAATGGGAGTTACAATGTAACTCCTTTCTCACATCTCTATTAAGAGATGGCTCTCCTTCTCTCATCTCATGAGATTCTTCTTCTTGATTATCATTGTATGAGCTTTGCTCTCTCTCTCTCTCTCTCATTCTTAGGAATTTTTTGCCACTTTCATTATATCACAGGGTTTTTTTTATGCTTTTCCCCCTTCAAAATCTTGTCTCCTTTGTTGCTTAGATTTTTGGTGAATGCTCCTAGTTTTTGCATTAATTCATGGTAAATCTTCTTACTCCTATCTCATTAGATTAAACAATTTCCTTCAATTCTTTATTTTGTGCTTATTATTTTAACAAACTATTATGAGCCATCAAAAACCTGATAAAAAACATCAAAACTAAACTCTTAACTTACCATGTTGACTACTCTCCTTGAATAGTATCCTCCAAACACCAATCCATCTTGAATGGTATCTCCTTGAAGTATAATAGATTAATGCAGTCCTTTGCATCTTAGTTTTGATCAAGAGGGGAAATTACCCCTAACTTGCCTCTGAGACACACAAAGTACATTCATTATCCCATTATCCTTACTCTTCTTTCTCTTTGACTTATTTCTATACTTTTTTCCTTTACCCATTCTTATATTCAATTTTCCTTTGTCATATTTTTGCATCCTTTTGACATTCTGACCTTTCCTATCCACTTTCTACTTCTTATTTTGATCATTCTTTTGCACATTCTTGTCTTTCCCTAATGAACCATATTTGTTAACTTTCTTGCTTCTATAATATTTAACAATGTGTTCAAATATGTTACATCTAAGACATATACAAATCTTTTGTCTACTTTCTTCATCCTTCTTTGTAGAACATTGACATCTAACTTTTTTTCCTTTTGACAGTATTCTTCTCCTTTCTCACACCATTGCATATACATGAGTCATGGTTGTGCCCTTTACAACTAGAGAAATGGTTTTTCTTTTTGTAATCCACAATTTTATGACCAACCTTACAACATAAAAAGCACTTACCACTGAATTTATGAGTGTTAGGTAGTCTTTTTGAAGTCTTCTTAGTTTTGTTCATCTTTCTTTTAGTTTTAGGCTTGTCTTTACCAGATCTGGAACTTTGTCATTTCTCAACTCTAGGACTATTGTTATTGACTGAATTCCTCTAAATTTCAAGAAATGAATCAAGTTCAGTTGAACTGATCATGATCTTCTCCTTGTATTCATTTTGAATTGCAAGCTCTTCTTTAATGGCTTTAGCCTAATGATCATTATTTAGTTCTGTATCATCTTAAAATGGAAGCACTTCCATGTTAAGAGTGGTTATCCCTCCTTAGGGGTTATTTTGGGCCATCATCATGTTGTCCTGTATTTTTTGCCCTCTTTCCATCTTCGGTGCCTATTTAGGGCTTTGTTTGGGCATCCCCGAGCATTGTTTTCCTCACCTGGCACATTTTCCAGGGGTCCTAAACCCCTGGGTCAAGGTCGACCTGAACCTTGACCTAGGTACGCCTTTTCATTGAAAATTTTATCAGATGCGGGGAGAAACTCAAAAGTTTATTTTTCTGCTTTCAGGTCAGCTATTTTGGTCTCTGAAATGGTAAAATCTTAAATTGAATTTAATCTAGGTCCATTTCTAAGGGTAAGGGCCCAATGGGATTTTATTTCTCATATGTCGACGTCTCTAGGATTTTGTGCCCTAGATCTCTATAAAAGGAAGCCTTCCTCTCTCATTTTCTCCATCAATCATCGAGCAATCTCTCAATCAAGTGCATCCACAATCCATCAAGTTTTCTCTCAAGAAAATCAAGTTAGAAAGCATTCAAGCAATCATCCATTCAAGCATTCAAGTTCTCCATTGAAGATCAAGGATTCAAGCAGTCAAGCCTTTGAAGGGATTTGGTTCAAGCATTCAAGATTCATCATTCAAACCCTAGATCTCTCCATCATGGTGGTGTGATCTTCCTTCAAGATCCTTTGTTCATCTTCAAGATCCATTCATTCTTCCCTCAAGGTGGATTTCAAGCATACAATCATGGAGGTTTTGATTTACATTTTTGAGTTCAAGCTTTCATATCAATATATTTGTTTACATTTTAAATACAAATGCATATATGTTGAATATCATAGCTTCATTGTTAGATCTACTTCTACTACTTGCTAGCATTCTCTATTTGAATTTCATTATTAAGCTTGATTCCAAACTGGGGTTTGACTAAGGAAAACCCCTCATCTAAACAAAAAAACCCCTTTTTCTTGTAGGTACAGGTGCGGGACAATGAATATCAGTGCAGATCTAGATACCCTTTTCGACAAACTTTCGGGATCTACAAACATAATTTCTGTCAGAGCAGTGTAGGTCAAAGATGACCTTGCTCAGAAAGGAAAAATATTTATGGGTTTTGTACATCTCACAATTTCTATTTAGAATTATGGAAATCAACAGTTTTTGAGACTATTTGACAGGGTTTTTAGCAGGTTCTTTTTCTTTTATTTCTTCATTTCAATATTAGCATTCCTAGATTTACATTCCATCCCCTTAGAATTCATATGTATGATTGTATCATCTTAAAATGAAATCACTTACATCTTGATAGGTTTAGCACCCTCTTTTAGTACATTTATTATGATAGACTTGCATTTAGGATGCAGTCTGCACTTGCTTTCTTCATTCTAGGTGAAATTAGGGTTAGGATCCTGAGGATTCTCCTTAATTTCCCTTTTCCATGGCTCTATTTTCTAGGTAGGATTTAGAAATAGGTCCTCTTAGCCTTCATCATGATCATCATAGGATTTGGTGCCTCTCCCTAGCACTCTACCCTATTCTGACATCATTTCTAGGTCTCCGGGCATCCTCGGGATCTCCTATTTCTGATTCTGGTAGGACCTTGACCCCTTGGTCAAGGGTGACATTGTCCCTAACCTAGGTCAGGGTCAAATTCATCCCTGACCTAGGTCAGAGATGAGGTCATCTTTGACCTCCTTCGGGATTTGGTTCCCCTTTTTGAATTTGGTCCTGGCGGGCCCTGAAATCAATGTCGGGCCTTTGGATCCAAGTGCGGAAAGGTTTTAATTCAAAATTCATTTAATTATTTTCCCTCCTTAGTTGGTTATTGTGATTGGATCATAATTTGAGGTGAAATTTGAATTATGGGTCCTCACATTACTCTAGGAGCCTCACCTTGAAACCTATATATAAAGACTCTCATTTGCATTCATTTTCACCAAGCAATATCATGAGCAATTATCCATCAAGTGGAGACAACACAATTGAGCAAGCAAACAATGGTGGAGTGAAGATGCAAGATTGTAAGAGGATGCTATAGAAGATCAAGCCATTGTTGATATCTGTACACTCAAGATGTGCACTTCTCTAAGCCATTACTTCCAAGAGAATCCATGAGTGGGAAATCTTGAGAAAAAAACCTAGAGCTCCCTAGGCATGGAGTGCAAGGGTGTTAAGAATGCTCTCAGCTAGAGCTATTAAGCCAATAACCTTGCTAATAAACCATGCAATGGGAGATTCAATGAGACAAGGGAAAGAATGCCAATATCTTTAAGAATCCAAATGGAAATGCAATACAATGCTTAGAAATGAAAGTGCAAGCTAAGCTATGAAAGGAAAGATAGAAGTATTACAAATTCTTGCTAATTAAGCTATGTGAGCTAAGCTAGAGCATAAAAGAAACTAAGCTAGAAAGCATAAACATGAAGCTATGATGCAAGAATGAAAGCTAAATGCATGAAGATCTCCAAAAGTTGTAAAGTCTCCAAGAAATCCTGCAGCATAAGATTAGCATAAAAAGTTGGGATCCTAGAATGAGAAGAGAGTTTTTCTTTTATAAGAAATGAGAATCAACGAACGATGGAGATTAAGAGGCAAAAAGAGTTGATCAAGGGTGGAGCTTGAAAGAGGAGCAATCCATGTGCACAAGTTTCCCCCAATGAGAGATAAGTGTTGACTTTTGTGCCCCATATGAGACAAAAAGGCCTTTTCTTCTTTTTATAAAATGGGAATAATACTTTATTTGTGCAACTTAGGATAAGAGGAAAGTGGGGCTTTTTATTTAATAAAAGGGGAGGAAATTCCTTTTAATTAAACAAAGACTTAGGATAAAATGGTTAGCCCATATAATATAATTGAATAAATGATAAAATAGGATTTGATCAAGGATAAGCAATTGATGATTTTAGCAAATAATGCTAGAAAGGGGCTAATAGTCTAGATGACCATTTTTGGGTGATTATATTTGCCCCTTTTTGACTAATGTGTGATCATTCTAGGAACACATTACGTCAAAGAATAGATCAGCTAAGAAGGCAATAGAGATTTGACTCTAAAGTATGAAGTGCAGAGAGATAGCAAATCTTGCATGGTCAACCTCGTAGTGACAGTACTAAACACTTAGGAGAGAGATGAATAGTATCAGAACTCAAGATGAGGAACTAACATGTCAAGCGCAAATAGATTGATCAGAGCAAATGGAATGGTCAAGCATATGCTCTAGAGAATAGCCAATAGGATATGATGTGTCTTCCCCCTCGAGATCGAAAGTGAAATCAGGTAGAGGGAAGGCAGAAGCAAGAGCAACATGATCAAATCACTAGAAATTATAATCGAAGATGAAAGATAAGAGAATAACCATTAACCAGTGAAAAATATGCCCCAATCAAGACCTCAGAGAGATGAAATGGAATGAAAATTAATGAAAGACTAGAAAGGTGAGAGAGATGGAGATGAAGAGGTGAAGATGCCCCAGCGAAGATTGAAGGATCAGGCCTCAAATGGTCAGCCAACTGCGTAGAAGAAGGGGAAATGCGATTTTGACGATCAAGGTGAACTTAGATTTCAGTTTCAATCCTGAAATGAATAGAAAATGATGTGATATGAAAGACAAGAAGTGAAAGACATGATCAGGAAGAAGCGAAAGGTGAGCGCAGTTTGACTAACAAGTCCATGAAAGATGAAAGGAGAGCTCTCTCTATATGCAAGATGCAAAACTAACTATTATGAACTTAAGAATGCAAGCTATTATGAAAAGTGGTTTACTTGCAAGGTTACAAAGCCGTTAGTCTCTAATAATCATCATTAAGCATTATTGGTAGCATCACAAGATCATACAATACACACTAGTATAACTATGTGAATCTGAATATGATCTATATCAGATAGGAATGTGGAAATATCACCTAGGCATCAAAGACATGTAGGTCAAGATGACTAGTGTAGTGAGATTCCCTAAGTTTGATATAGCAAGATTATGCTCGCATCGAGACACAAGAAAGTCAAGATGACTATAAGCATGCACTTGCGAAAAAAATAGTCAAGGATAATACCTTGTAGATCCTAGTGTCAAGTGGAACAAACATAAATGCTCATGATAGTGAGGATCAACAAGATATACCCACAAGCAAAAAAAGAAATAAAACATGTTCTCCTGCCCCCAGTCTTCTATCTCAGCATCATTGAAAACTATTAGGGGGAGAACACTCAGCAAAGAAATCATCATAGACATTACACAAAGAAATAAGATCGAGAAAATCTTAGCAAATCAAATGTTTAAGTGTGTGTGTGTAGGTCATAGAGTCAAACTTTGAGTATCGCATCTGCCAGTGAGAAATATTGCATCATTCGAGACTGCGGGTAGGATATTTGATAAGTGTTGAGAAACACTCGACGCTAGGAAAGTGTTGAAAAACATAGCTAGGGTGGTGTTGAAAAACACTATTGGAACCAAGTTGTCCAAGAAACCCAGATGCACAAAGAGACCCAAGATAAGCTTAGAACAACATATGCCCCCTAAACTAAGACAAGAGTTGATTCTAGGCTAAGAGAGGGAAAGTGAGAAGTGGAGCGAATGAGCACCACGTAAGACTGATAGACATAGGTGCAAGGGTCTCAAGCAGCACCTATTTCCAAGTTTTCACCACTTGACAGATTTTTTGATTTTTTCAATTTTTTTGTATTTTTGCTACCAAGGTGCTTGTTTCCAGGTTTTCACCAAGGCTCTTTTTCTATTTTTTTTTGAATTTTTTGAATTTTTTGGTGAGACATCAAAGCATCTATTGCTAGGTTTTCACTAGGATGCTCATTTTTTCAGTACTTTTTATGCTTTTTAGGATTTTTTCAACATCATATATGATTTTTTTTGAATTTTTTCAGGATCAATAAAAATATGTACAAAGAGCTCAAGAACCTTAGGCATAGAACTTCTTCAGATGTAGAACATTGATAGGCTCGATAATCTCTTCTCCCTCAGGTGTAGATAGTTGATAGGCTTCAGATCCAAATGCTACTATAATGATATAAGGTCCTAACCAAATTGGCTCAAACTTGCCTTTCTGCTCCCTATTCTGATGATTTTTGGGATTTTCTCTAAGAACTACCTCACTCACTTGGAACTCTCTAAGATGAACTTTCTTATTGTAAGCAGTAGACATTCTCTTCTGATAGGTGCGCATGTGATCAAAAGTGGCCTTGCAACGTTCTTCCAAAGTGGTAAGCTCATGCACTCTAATGGCCCTTTGGTCTTCATCTGTAATCAAACCATGTAGAGAGACTCTTAGTGAAGGTATTTCAACCTCTAATGGTAAGACAACCTCAGAACCATAGACCAAGGAAAAAGGTGTTGCACCGGTAGGAGTGCGGATAGAAGTTCTGTAAGCCCATAGTGCATGATTGATCTGCAGATGCCAATCCTTGCCTGATTTGTGCATTGTTCTATGGAGAATTTTTAGCAATGTTTTTTTTTAGGCCTCAGCTTGGCCGTTCCCCCGAGTATGTAATTAGAAGACCAATGTTGTTTGATTTTGAACTTTTTGCACAAGTGCTTCAAGTCTTTATTTTTGAACAGGCCGTGATTATCTGTGACTATGGAAGAAGGAATACCATAGCGGCAAATGATGTGATTCAAAATAAACAAGGCAACATGTTTTCCCATAGCTGCAGACAGTGGGACAACTTTAACCCATTTAGTGAAATATTCAGTAGCTATAATGATGAACTTATGCCCACTTGAAGAACTAGGATAAATTTTGCCTACCAAGTCAAAGGTCCATTGTTGAAATGGCCAGTAGGTAACAAAGGGAATGAGCTCGTGTCCAGGAGCATGAATGAGATTCCCATGTAGTTGACATTTCTTGCATGACTTGGCATATTGAACAACATTAGTTTTCATAGTAGGCCAATAGTAACCATCCCTAAGTAATTTCTGAGCTAGCATAAGATGGTTAGAGTGTGACCCATATATGCCATTGTGGACTTCGGCTAGCACTTTTTCTGACTCCTCTATTTCTAGACACCTAAGGAGAGTTCTGTATAGACCCTTCCTATACAAGTCACCAAAGACGAGGGTAAAGTGTGAGGCATTATGGATGAGCTGATGCTTCTCATTGCACGTTAGGTTTTTAGAGATAGGAAAAATGGTAGCATAGTGGGAGGATTCATGACCGACCATAGTGTAAATGACACGGTCATCAGGGGAATTGTAGGCAGGATAGCATAATTATTCCACCAGGAACTTGAAGCATGATTCATGCTCTTTTAGTTGTAGAATGGATGCCAAAGTAGCCATGGCATCAGCCACCTTGTTCTCAGATCTATGCTTCTTAATTTTAGCCTTAACCAATAATGCCACATGGGGATGCATCTTTATGAGCTTTTGCTTGATGGGTTTTACCCTTGGAGTAATGATAAGCTCAGTGTCTAAACCAGGAATGTCTGAATATGTCCATGCAAAGTTGACCTTTTTCCCTTGAAAGAATGCAGAAAATTGTTCTTTATTTGTTCTATTTTTAGGTTTGAATATCGCCACAATGTGGTTTTCACCATCCAACCATTATTTTTTTCTCTTGATTATATGACATAGATACTTGATATCTGATTCTGTCATGTTTGTTGCTAGTTCACTGGTGGAAGAGATAGTAGGTTCAATGGCTATGAGATTTGAATGTATGAAGGAAAGCAGAGTGACAGGTGCAAGAGCATTTATGCGATGGGTGTCATCTCTGGTGACAAGAGAGGTTGAGCCTATAGGGTAGGCTCCAAGAGTGTCTAGATCTAGATTTGACATAGAAGGACCAATGTGGTCCACTAAAGCAATACGGGGATCAAACTCATCAGACCCGATGCAAGACTCTTTAACTATGTCGAGTTGGTCACTATAAGTATGAACCAGATCAATGTTCATATCCATCATGGAAGATCCCTCTGAAAGAGTGTCCCATTCGTACTCATTTGAATATGTTGTTGAGCTTCTACTAGGATGTTTTCACCAAGAAGGCTTAGGATGTTGAGAAGTAGAGGTACCCATGTCATTACGTGTGAGATCTCCTCTTTCTAGTAGCTACACAATGTTGCGACGTTGTCTATCAAATCTCAATGATTCATTAGGCACATAGTTTCTAGACATAGAGGCTGTAGCTGTGTCCTTATCAGGGATGCACTCTTCTCCCCAAAGGAGTGAAGTAGAAGGGAGACTATCTCCCATTTGAGCCATAGTGTGCAGTGGTGAGTCAATTGTATCTATGTCTGAATCACTGATCATGGGAGGATTTCTGGAATAGTCAGGAAGGTCATCCTCAGCACCATATCCTAAACCTATTGTATCCTTAGAGGGTTGGCCATTGGTATGACTCAAAGGCTCAACTAGGGCATGTCCATTATCGTTTATAGGTCCTTAACCTTGATAGCCCATTTGTTGCAAAAATTTATAGCCTTTACCATAGCACTTAGGGGAGATAGGAGTAGCAATTGTCGTACTACCCTCTTCTTCTCTATAGATCCACTCTCGAATAGCTTGTTCTTCTCTTTCTGCTTCTAGGGGTATGGATGAAGGAAAAAAGGTATCAAAGACTATCATGGTGGAAACAAAAGGCTTCATCTTGTTAGAAGGTCTACCATATGATCTAGGAGAAGTAGGTAGAGAAGCAAGGGAATCTAGTGTGTATTCACCCATACCAATACTCATCATCTTTAATGTTTATTTAGCCTCAATCAGGGACACACTAGGATCATTAGAAGGTTTGTTGTGAGGAACAAATGTTTCAATGGTAGCAATAGTATTGATAGCAATAGTATGGTCTCCAAGAATCACAACTTCAGTGCCATTTTATGGAAATTTGATGCACTGATGATAAGTGGAAGGGATAGCTTGCATGTCATGGATCCAAGGATGACCCAGAAGAATGTTATATGCGAGTGGGATGTCCAACACTTGGAACCTAATATCTTTTGTGATAGGGCCCACTCAGACAGGCAGCGTGACAAGACCCTTGGAAGATCTTTCCACTTCATCATAAGCTTTTATAGTAATCTTCCTCTTAGGATCTACTTCAAATTTTGACAATCCCAACTGTTGCACCACATGGAAAGAAATAATATTTAACCCTGCACCATTGTCTATCAGGACTCGATGGACTTGGGTGTGGTAGACTTGAACTTCGATGTGTAGAGAAAGATTATGAGGGTGGCAAAGAGATGTGTCATCTTCTGCAGAAAAGGAAAGGTAATGGGGAGATGAGATATGGTTGACCATAGCGTGGAACCTATCTGGGTCAATGTCATTGGGGACATTTATTGTACATAGAGCTTTCTCAAGGATTTCTCTACGCAAAGGGGATAACTCAAGCAACTCAAAAATGGATATCTGGGCTAGTGTCCGTTGTAGTTAGTGTACAAGATCATAGCTAGACTAGACTAAAGGAGCCACTTGTTTGGAAGAAGAGACTTGCTTGGGATCAGATGCGGTTTTAAGGACAATTTTGGCTTGCCCCCTAGTAACAACATTTAGTGTCTCACTTTGGGAAGACGAACCATCCAATGTTTGCAAGACCAACTTTGGCATACCATGATTGGCATCATTATCATCTTGAGATCTCATCATAAGAACACTCTCGACGAGCTCTATCATGTTGATCACAGGTGTATCAGAAGTATATGTGTAATTGATCTTTACATCATGATTCTTCTTATTTGCTTGAGAGGACTCCCCCTTGTCATACTTAGGTAGAGGGTCTTTGAAAGCCATGTGATCAAATTTTTTAACTAAGCCATCTATGAGAATTGTGCCTCCATCAATGAGATCTTGAATAGCATCTTTAAGCTTGAAACAATTGTCTGTCTTATGTCCCTTGATTCTGTGATAATGGAAGAAATGATCCTCTCTCCACCAATCAAGCTTAACTGGTGGATTGTAGGGATGAGAATTATCAAGAAGCGTCAGATACTTGTTGGCAACCAAAGTCTTAAGAATCACATCGTATGGTTCAGCCAACTTGGTGTAGACCCGTCATTGGAATTATTTCTTTGGCTCGTCTGCATACTGAGGTTTAGGAGGACTTTGAGTGTTGGAAGCCTCTTATTGTTTCACTACGTAGATAGCATTAGAGAGATTGAAAGTAGGCTCTTTAGCTTTTGGGACATCTACAACCCCATCATTAAAAACATACTTGTTTTTGTTCCAAGGTTTGCTCCTGTCCTTGCCATTGCCTCTAGTATCTTTATTAATAACAATATCCCCCTTTCTTATGGCCACATCCTCAATCCGATATGCACTTTCAACCATGTCATTGAAAGAGGAGAACAGTTGTTTCCTTAGATCATAATACAACTCAGGCATAAGAGTATTGATGAAGATGTCAATCTTTTCCCTCTTGGGTAGTTGACGAGGATATCGAGAATAGAATGACCTCCAACGTTGTAAGTGGCGAATGACTCACCTTGATTTTTCCTTAGAGCACTTAGATCTATCATGGTGATAGGCTATTGGATGTTGTATGAATAATGTTGGGTGAAGTGCCTAGCCAACTCATCAAAAGTCTTAAGAGGTGGTGTCAACTTCGCAAACCATTCCAAAGCTTGTCCTCTTAAACTTCTAGGGAATAGTCATAGAATAAATGTATCTTCATGAAGGAAGTCCATGCTAAGAGCATAAAAGTGACGCACATGGTCATGGGGGTCACCGTTTCCATCATACTTGTCGTATTTGGGAACCTCAATATCCCTAGGAAATGGGACCATGTATAGACTCCTATCAAAAGGAAGAGCACAAACAGATTCTATGAAAGAGACCTTTCGAGGCTCCCTTTCTATTGCCATTTGGGCAAGACATTGATTTGTCTGTTGTAATTCCTCTCTGAGGATTTCCAATTCTATTGGCACTCTTTCTTGGACAATTTTTTGGACATCATAACTAGGAGGAAGCTTGTATCCTCTAGAAGTCATGAATTGAAAATATTGGTCTCCATTACGCTCTAAAAGCTTATGCATCATTCGTTGGGAGACCTCATCTTGTTCAAATCTCATAAGCTCCTCACTAGAAATCTCATCAGTGGCCTCTTCCTCATGATGAGAGGGAGGAGGTCTAGTGGGTGAAGAAGGTACATCAAAAGTCCACCTAGGAGGGGACCTTGGTGGCATGTTGTTGTCATAATTTCCATTAGTACCAAAAAGTGGTCTATGCTCATAACCACTAGTCTCGAGTTGCTTGTGAGACATTCCTCTCATAGCCATGCACCTAGCAACATCCATTTTGTCTAAACGCACTTGGTTGCCCTTATTCTCAAAGTGTTCTTGCAAATGGTGAAACTTTTCTTGTTCAGTCAGGGTGAGTGAGACACTGTCTGTGCTTTTGGAGGTCTTGAATGCGAAAAAAAGGAAGCCTCCTTTGTACCACGAGGTGACCTTAGAATCCTCAGATTAGTTAGGACTAGAACTATCATTACTATTTGGCACTCGTGAGTGTCTGGTTGGAGAAGGTAACTGTGTATAATTGAACGGAGGGTGACTCTCTTGCTCAAATTGAGACCAAGTTGTAACCGGCATGAAAAGAATTATTGGTTGACTAAATAGAATGAGACAAAGTTTCTCAGATATTGAGATAAGCAAAGCTAATAAGGATCACATGTCAAGATAGAACAATAGAGATGGCTCATCAAAGGTGCTCAATAACTTACAACAATCAATTGACTCAAGCTGAGAGATGAGCAAGAAGCTCGATTAGCAAGTAGCTAGAGAGGTAACTATGGTATGACAAGTGATCAAGAGTAGCATTTGTTAGGCTCAAAGCCAATAGTTTTAGCTCATTTTTTTTTAGTCTAGAACAAACCTAAGCATGTAGATAAAAAACCAACTTCAGGTAAGAACATGAAAAGACACTCTATGATAGGTTAAAATTCAAGTTTAGCAGCTCTGGATTGCAATAGCAACAGGACAAAAGAATAACTCAGGATGATATTTCTCAGAACAGTAGGACGATACATTTTGGAAGGATGATATTTCGCATGAGATAGTACAATAGAGTCCAGGTAGGTAATGTGATAGAGTTTATAGTATGCATGTGATAAAAAATCAAGAACGATGTATCACATGACAATTCTCAGGAGGGTGTGCAATGATGTTTCAGTATCATACAACTCTTGACCAGTGAACATGAAAAACTTAGTTTTGAAAGCAATTTGGTCAATGTTGTAAGTTGCAAATACAATTTATTGGTTTCAAGCATAGTAATATCAGGAAATAGACAAGTTTGCAAATAGTAGGTGATCAAACATGTCATAAAACACTTGTGCAAGAGCAAAAGCAACCTTGCCAAGATAAGCAATTGTGATATCAAAACAAAAAATTCTATGAGCACTACCGTGATGTTTAATGTTCGAGAATGTTTGCATGGGTAGATCATAGCGAGAACACTTCAAGCACTTACTAGCCTAGAAAGACAAAGGCTCAATACTTAACAACTTGGCCCACATTTGATGTCCCATCTGTAAGGAAACTCAGGTGCGAAAACAGCTTCCTACACTAATCTCTATAGGAGAGTATTGTGCAAATTCTTATAAATCCTTACAATTTCAGATTCGTTAACTACTTTAACAAAGATATTGCAACCACATACCATACATAAAGAAAAAATAGAGAATGACACAATGATATACCCTGGGGAAAACCTTTCGATAAAAAACCCCAGCACTCTAAAACCTGCACAATGTATTATCTTCAACATAAAGATTACAATACACTTGCAATGCAAGTTCTTTTAGGAAATGAGAGACAAAACCAACAAGACTTAAATTTTGTTATATCTCTCCCATAGGAGCAACATCATATATATAGACTCCTCTGGACCCAAAAATAGGCACAACCACCAAGACCCATGCACAAAGCCACATGGACACAGTTGTTACATGCAATCCCAAGAATAGGCGTCCATCCCTAGAATAGACTATGACAGCTTGTCATAAAATCTGCCAAAAATAACGGTCACAAGAGAAGTGTAAGAGAATTTGTCATACCAACCTATTTTTGGCATATTCTCTTACACACACCAACCACTTCTTCTTGGGCACCCAAATAGGCCCAAGTCATAAGATGCTCTTACACCTGTCATAGCACATTCCTTAAATAGTTCTTACGCGTCATAGGAATCCATCATGACCATTTTAGTCATGATCTTGTTACACACAAGATGCTGACACATCAAGTGGAGTGACACATCAACATGCCAACTAGACATGTACACTCACACTTAATTACATTATTTGCAAAAAATACATTTACAAAACAAATAATAAGAATAGGAATTATCCAAGGTTGAGACACCTTATTCCTAACACCATCACCTCACACAAAGTGGTTGCCCACAATAGATGTTGGCTTTGTCGTGGAAGTGCCAATGACACAACCAAAGGAACATAGATGGTGAGTAGTCTTGGGGTGATCCGGGTTAGTCCACTAGGATCAATCCTTACACCAAGATGTTAAGTGGAAAAATGGGGTAGCTTCTATCTATGGTTCTTAGTAAGGGCTTCCATTCATAATACTGCTCTTGCTCCCCGAAGGGACTCCTTACCTTGCGGCAAGTAACAGACCTCATGGCCACAATCATGGCCACAAGAGTACCTTAAGCATTCTTGCTCAACATTTTCTCATGGTCACAATCCCACAAGTACTCACATCAAGTGAAGACAAGTACTACATCTACCAAGGTTTTGTGTCCTTGATAGCCTTGATTTTATAGTGGGTTGGAATAGCTCGGTATTAGCTTGTCCCCACTTGGGTCATTCCTCTTGATTGCTCAAGAGTAGGCCCGCTAAAGGATTCTAAAACTAAACAAAGAGTGGATCAAACTTTGAGTTTCAAGATTTTTGTTTCACCTCAAGGGTGAAGAGCATACTCTCCTAGCTCAAAAATTTCTCCCAAACACACCAAGCAAAGGTTCAATTACCCTCTTTCTTTCAAAATCCAAAGATGTGTCAAGATTTCTATTTCACCACAAGGGTGAAGAGCATACTCTCCTACCACCAAAAGATTCCTACAACAAGATATTAAGTGCCTATGAAAAGAAACAACTAGTATATGTTGCACTTAAAATGAAAGCAATTAAACAAGCACTTGATTAGTTTTTATGTGTTGGGCAGCCTGCAAAAATAATTAGTAGCCCTTGTGCATTTGGAGCTTTGACATGCATTCTTTTGGCAAATATTCAATCAATGAGAGCACCTACAAGCACAACTTGTTAGCCCCACAATAGTTAGCACATCAAAACCAATATAATCTGCAAGTAAACCACTGTCTAGCTATAGCAAATCAGAAAACTGAAAGTAGGAAAACTAAAAACAACAAGCAAAACTGGCAAATCTGGAATTCTAGGTGTCTGCTGTCGTGGAATATCGTGTGATATAGTACTCAAGGCCGCATGAGAAAGTACCAAACTGTGCGCAAGAAAGCACAAGCCCGCATGAGAATGTACGAAGGCTCGCGCGAGAAAGTACACAGGCTTGTGCAATAAAACACCTTTGTCACATGCATAAGTGCTAGTACCAGCAAAACTTCACGTGATGCAGTGATAAACTTCGTGCAAGATTCTGTAATGATGACGCACACAAGTACAGACAGTGTATGAAAAAAAAAATGACTGAAAAATGCAGCGGAAATGCAAGAAACTAAAGGCAAAACAGAGATGTTCTGCCTCATTGTGGGTGCCAAAAATGTACACACTCAAATGGTGCACTTCTCTAAGTCATTACTTCTAAGAGAATCCATGAGTGGGAAACCTTGAGAAAGTGACCTAGAGCTCCCTAGGCATGGAGTGCAAGGGTGTTAAGAATGCTCTCATCTAGAGCTATTAAGCCAATAACCTTGCTAGTAAACCATGCAATGGGAGATTCAATGAGACAAGGGCAAGAATGCCAGTATCTTCAAGAATCCAAATGGAAATGCAATGCAATGATTAGAAATGAAAGTGCAAGCTAAGCTATGAAAGGAAAGATAGAAGTATTACAAATCCTTGCTAATTAAGCTATGTGAGCTAAGCTAGAGCATAAAAGAAACTAAGCTAGAAAGCATAAACATGAAGCTATGATGCAAGAATGAAAGCTAAATGCATGAAGATCTCCAAAAGCTCCAAAGTCTCCAAGAAATCCTGTAGCATAAGATTATCATAAAAAGTTGGGATCCTAGAATGAGAAGAGAGCTCTTCTTTTATAAGAAATGAGAATCAACAGACGATGGAGATTAAGAGGCAAAAAGAGTTGATCAAGGGTGGAGCTTGAAAAAGCAACAATCCATGTGCACAAGTTTCCTCCAATGAGAGATAAGTGTTGAATTTTGTGCCCTATATGAGACAAAAAGGCCTTTTCTTCTTTTTATAAAATAGGAATAATGCTTTATTTGTGCAACTTAGGATAAGAGGAAAGTGGGGCTTTTTATTTAATAAAAGGGGAGGAAATTCCTTTTAATTAAATAAAGACTTAGGATAAAATGGTTAGCCCATAGAATATAATTGAATAAATGATAGAATAGGATTTGATCAAGGATAAGCAATTGATGATTTTAGCAAATAATGCTAGAAAGGGGCTAATAGTCTAAATGAACATTTTTGGGTGATTACAATATCAAGCATTTTTGTGAACACACCATTGTGAACACCTATTTGGAGCAAGAGAGATCCTTTCTTCCTTGATCCACCATTGCCAACATTCAAGCATTCAAAGATACAATCATGGGGTAGCAATTACGGATTATGAGTTTGGTAGGAGTACTTCAGCCTTGGAGGCTTGGTATGCTTTCTTATCTAATTCAAATCTATACATTGTTTCCTCATACATATTCATGCTAGGGTTTTAATCTAGAGGATTAGATCTTGGCATTACACTTTCAATACACACACACACATTCTATTTCAATTGGCTATTCGTGGAGGTGGAGATCACCAAAATAGGGGTTTAACTAAGGCAAAACCCTATATAGCCACCCCCAAAACACCATTTTCAGATATCTACAGTTGTTGTTTCAAGAATTGAAGTGTAGATCTGAGTACCCTTTTCGGTGAACTTCTGAGATCCATGAACAAAGTGAAAGTTGACCTTCAAAATCTTGAGGTAGTCTTTGACCTTTTATTGGGGTCAAAGACTACCTTATGCCATAAAGAAAAAAGTTTTCTAGGTTTTCTCTATTTCAGTTTTTCGGTCCTGGATCTGGTTGCAGAATCTTTCGAAACTGTGCACAGGCTTCAGGAAATAGGTATTTCCAGATCTATTCCATTATGAGGTATGTATTTTATTTTATTTTATTTCAAGCATTTCTAGATTTACATTACTTATGCAATTCCAATTCAAAACATTACAAATGAATAGTAGGTGAATGATAGATGCATTGTTAAAGCTCCATTTTACCATTATTCATTTTGGTGAACCTGTTTACAACAACTCTTTCTTTTTTGTGTTAGATTTAAATCTTGCATGCTTATAAGATTAGATTTCTTGCATTTATATTTCAAAAATACAAAAAAATTACAAAATTTCTTTAAAATACAAAAAACATTTTCATTTTCATGCTTTTAGAATTTATTTGTATTCAACATGTATGACTCTTGTTTTGAGTACTTTGATGAGGCTTTTATTGTACAAGAGGATAGATTCCCTAAGGAGATACATGGTAGTGAGGACAAAAATGGCTCGAATAAGATCTCCATGAATCCTATTCCTATTTCACTCTCCTCCACAACCTCTCCAATTGACCTTTACCATAGGGTCTATGCATGGTTACCTTCATGTCCCACTATTTTCAACAGTGATAAACCTAAAATGATATATCCTATACCTTTGATGACGATAAAAGGATATCCTTGGATAACAATTAAGGGTAAACCTAGAGATCCTTTGGATTTCTTTGATAACACTGATTTGTTTCACATGCTTATCACACAAGGAATAAACCTCAGCATACTGTTCCTGTTTCTTTACCTCCTTCTCAACCTATGCTTCCTCAAGCACCTAGGTTTCCAACTACCTTTAAGGAGTATAACTTAGTTGACCAATTGCATGCTACTCCTACTAAGATATCTTTATGGGAATTACTTCAAACTTCCCTGACATATCATGAAGCATTGCAAAAAGCTTTATCTACTCTTCCTACTTCACCTCCTAATCAAGAGAACATTCATTCTATTTTAGATTGCATGCATACTATGCCTTTTGTACCTCCTATTGTGTTTTCTAATAATGATTTACCTTCTCCTAAGGTGCAGAATCAATATGATGCTCTTATGGTTGTTGTCTCTATTAACCAGAGTATCATTTGAAGAACCTTAATTGATAATGGATCTGGGCTTAATGTTTGTAGCATGGATATGCTTAAGGAAATTAAGGCTGATCTCACCACTATTCAACTTGATAATGTTCCTATACGTGGATTTGACAATATTGCGAAGAGAACTTTGGGCATTATTACCTTACCTATTAAAGTTGGTCCAGTCATTCTAAATACACCTATTCATGTTATGCCTAGGCCTCTCAATTATACCCTTCGTTTAGGAAGACCATGGTTACATACTATGCATGTAGTTCCTTCTACTCTTCATTGCAAGGTTAGGTTCATCTATAACAACTTAATGTATACATTACGTGTAGATGATGCACCGAATCCTTGCCTAAATGTAGAATATGCCAAAATCTCTGAGCCTCTTCAACCTAGTAAAGAGATTGAAAAACAACTGGAGATACAACAATCTAAGATAAAACAACCTGAGATTCAACAACAAGAAGCTCCATCTTCTTCTTTGACTGAGGATGATTGGGGGACATTGGATTTTAATCCTAATTTTATTGGAGAATATAAGGTCCCTGATTAGGAATTCATGAAGCAACAAAATGAATTTGAGAAAAAAGTCTTTATTCCTTCTTTGCTTTCTGAGGAACTAAAAAGTAATTTTGTTGCCGCTTCGATTAATGAAGCAATTGAAACTATAAAGCTTGATTGTTATGATATTGTGACATATGCCACTCCTTGGACTCCTTTTGATATGACTGATCGATATGGTCCTGGTTATCATTTGCTTAAGAAATGGGGATTTAATGGGAAAGGATGTGGTAAATATGAACAAGGTATACAAGTACCTTTGGATAATGAAGTTTATGATCATACATATGGAATAGGATTCAATCCTTATAGACAACCATTCGCTTTTCCTCTTAATGTTAATCATATTTGGGGTGGACAATTGAAATTGGTTAACCCACTTCTCGTTGACCTTAATCAAGAACCTTCTTTGGATATTTTTCCTGAAGATGAAGCCTTAATGGAATTTTTAAGGGTTTATGAAGACTTACCTAAGTTTCATCACAAATGATGAAAACCTTATTGTTTAAGTATCGATGCTTATTTTGGAGAACATGATAAACATGATACTCTCCCTTTATTGAAGGATTCTCTGATATGAAATGATTTGTTAATAACTAAAACTATTGATATTCAAATGGATGAAAACAACTCTGAAAGGATGATAAAGATTGGGAAATGTTTGAATCAGGATGAACGTAATCAGTTGGTTTCCCTTTTGCTTGATTTTAAGGACATCTTTGCTTGGACATATTCAGATATGCTAGGTATATATTCTAAGATCGTTACTCATAACATTGTTTTAAAACTGAATATGAAACCTGTGAAGCATAAAATTTGAAAGATGAATCCACGAATTACTTTATTAGTCAAAGGTGATATTGAAAAATTATTGGATTCTGGATTTATCCGTTCTATTGATTACTCAAATTGGATTTCAAATATTGTGTCTATTTCAAAAGGAGAAAATAAGATAAGGATGTGTACTGATTTCAGAGATTTAAATAAAGCATCCTTAAAAGATGATTTCCTGTTACCTAACATCGATATGATTGTGGATTCAACAGCGGGACATGCCTTGTTATCTTTTATGGATGGTTTTTTGGGATATAATCCAATTTTTATCCCTCCTGAAGATCAATTTAAGACTACATTTATAACACCTTGGGGAACATTTTGTTGGGTCATGATGCCTTTTGGATTAAAAAATGTAGGAGCAACTTATCAACGATCTATGACTTTGATTTTTCATGATTACATTCATAAGATCCTTGAAGATTATGTGGATGATATCTTAGAAAAATCTATACAAAGAGAAGATCACGTTACTATTTAATGAAAAATATTTGAAAGGATTAGAAGTTACAACATGAGATTGAATCTTAAGAAATGTGTCTTTGGAGTTGATTCCGGTAAATTACTAGGATTTATAATCTCTAAGCGAGGCATAGAAGTAGATATTGAAAAGATTGAAGCTATTGTTAATATGCCTCCTCCTAAGAATATTTCTCAATTACGAAGTTTACAAGGAAAAATACAAGCTATTCATCACTTTATTTCTAATTTAGCAAACCGTACTATCCCTTTTACTTCCTTGCTTAGAAAGGATACCACTTTCTCTTGGAATGATGAGTGTAAACAAGCTTTTGAGAAATTTAAGGAGTATCTTGCAAATCCTCCTATCTTGCAACCAACTAAATTTGATAAACCATTCCATTTATATACTTCAGTGACTCCGAAGGCCATGAGTGCATTGTTAGCTCAAAATGATAATGATGGTAGGGAAAGACCTGTGTATTACATTAGTCAGACTTTACTTGATTACGAAACAAGATACACATATTTGGAAAGATAGTGTCTAGCTGTAGTTTATGCATGTCAGAAACTCAGACATTATCTTATAAATGCTGAAGTTAATGTGATTGTTAAATTTGATCCTTTGAAACATCTTTTCTCACAAACTGATCTCTCTGGCCGGTTGGCAAAGTGGGTGATGTTGCTTACAAAATTTGATCTTAATTTCATTTCTCAAAAGTCTATTAAGGGGAAAGCTTTGACAGATTATTTAGCTGAAGCTCCTTGTCCTCATCCCAATACATGTTCTACTTCAATAGAATTCCTTGATGATAATATTCTAGCTATTCAACATGATGATATTTGGGAATTATATTTTGATGGGTTTAAATGTAAGATAGGTTCTGGTGTGGGTATTATCTTGATTCCCCCTACGAAAAAACCCATCCCTTTATCATACAAATTAACTTTTCCTTGTACTAATAACATTGTGGAGTATGAAGCTCTTATAGCTGGCCTACAAGTATCTTCATCTCTTAATATCAAACATTTACAAATATATGGAGATTCGCAATTAATTATTGAATGAATTAAAGGAGGATATCAAACTAAGAATGATAAAATGACACAATATAGAGATTTAGCTCTTGATGTGCTTTCACAATTCTCCTCTTATACGATTCAAACTTTACCTAGGAAGGATAATCGACATGCAGACACCATGGCAAGCGCAGCTTCTTTGGTTTGTCTTGAGAATAATGCTGAAAACTTTCAATTTACTATACAAAATCTTAAAATCCCTAGACAATTTCTAAAAAGATTACCTCTGATTGTTTCAATTTGCATTCGGATGAATGGTATTCACATATTTTTCATTTTTTGAAGGATGGTACTTTTCCTGAATCAGCAACAAGGAGCACACATAATCATATTAGGAAGCTTGCAGTGCATTACATCATTTCAGCAGATACGCTTTACAAATGCTCTTATGAAGGATTATTATTAAGATGTCTGAATAGAATTGAAATCCCTGTAGCTTTGGCAGAAGCTCATTCTGGTTCTTGTGGGGGACATTTTGGTGGAAAATCCATGGTTCATAAATTTCTCAGAATGGGATATTATTGACAAACAATGGAACAAGATTCTTTCATGTTTGTTAAGAAATGTCCTCAATGCCAAAAACATAGTAATTTGATTTATGCTCCTGCTCACGAGCTTCTTAATCAAGTTTCTCCATGGCCTTTTAGTGTTTGGGGTTTTGACCTTATTGGAAAAATCTCACCAGCTTCTTCTCAAGGACATACTTACATTCTAACTACTACGGATTATTTCACGAAGTGGGTAGAAGTTGTCCCTCTTTTTTCAACAATGAAAGATGTTATTTGTGATTTCATCCTTAATAATATCATAACAAGATTTGGTATTCCTTCAACAATAATTTTAGATAATGGTACCTCTTTTAAAAACAAAGAAGTCACAAAATTCTTGGAGAAATATAGAATTCAACATAGATTTTCAACTCCTTATTATCCTCAATCTAATGGACAAGTTGAAGCATCAAACAAAATAATTGAACAAACTTTGAGAAAAACAATTAGTAAGCACGCAAAAGATTGGCATACTCAATTGACCTATGCTTTATGGGCTTATAGGACTAGTGTTCACACTGCCATGGGTACTTCTCCTTACAACCTTGTCTATGGTATTGATGCTATTATGCCTTTGGAACTAGAAATACCTTCTCTACGTGTTTCATTTCATGGGATAATTGATAAAGATACTTTTCATGAACAATGCTTACAAGAGCTGAAAATGTTGGATGAACAACAAATACATGCATTAGAACATATAAAATCTTATCATAAATCTCTTCAGAAACAATACAATCATAAGGTAATTGAACGAACATTTGCAGTTGGTGATTTAGTCCTTTATGAGAATCAACAAAATGTGAATGCTTCACCGGGTGAAAAAGGAAAATTTAGCCCTAATTGGCTTGGACCATTTGTTGTTATTGAAAAATTTGGTTCAGGTGCTTATAAACTTGCTGATATGGATGGTGTTTCTTTTAAGGAACCCATTAATATTATGCATCTCAAATTTTATTATCCTTAAGTTCATTCATTCTTTCCTTGTGCATTTATGTATTCCTTATAAAGTTTGTTTTATAGGTCATGTAGTTCTAACAAGATTACATATTGAATATATTTATGCACTTTTCTTTCTTTCTATTAAGTTTTATATTGATGAAAGCATAGTAATCAAACATAGAACTAATTAGTAGAGAAAGTTTTTCATTGATCAAAAGAGTTTTTTAGGTTCTAATACATATGTGGCCAATGGCCCTATTTATCACTATGTCTATCACTACTCTCTGATGGTTGATGGCTCCTAGATCTCTCTGCCCTATGATAGGAAGATGAAGATTTGTGTGTTCATGTGTGGCTCCTCGATATGCTCATACCCTATGGACGCTCTCGGGCACTCTGTAACTCAGCTATCAGCTTCTCCTCCCTTTCTCTGCATAGCCTCAGCTCTCGTTGGATGCATGCAAAGATGTCAGCATGCCTATCAAGATCTCTGTGCCCAATGGAAGAATCTTGCTTGTTGGCTGGTAGTCGGCATGATATAATTATATCCTTGAGAATCTCAGATATAAAGCTCCTCCACTCTGCTATGCTAGCTGTAGAATGGAATTACATTTATCAGTCTAGTGTCTTTTTATCTCAAATAAAATCACATATTTAATCAAATTTCATATTTCATATTTCATACCTGGGTCTCCCTCCTGGACGTCACTAAAGTGTCTAGATGGTGGGGGCATGGAGTGACTACTCTCTCCACACCCACCATATCTAGGTCTCGATGGTGGTGTCTCTATGTGGGATCATGGTAGCCATCATGATCTTAGTGGTGATGCGTGAGTAATGTGTATATCTGCACCAATATCACCAGCTGGGGGCATGTCCTCCACTCTCTCCTCTAGTCTCTCCTTTACTCTCTTTTCTCTCTCCTCCTCCATGCAGGGATCTCCCTCAGAGATGTGCTCCTCCTCATCTCTGACATGCTCATCCTCCTCTATGGTACCACTATCTTGGTGTGTCCTCTAAAAATCTTGGATCACCTGTGGGATAATCCTCAAGGAAGATGGGGTGGGTCCCCTGTAGACTCCAGTACCTGATGTAATCCCAGCTCATGCATGAATAGGTCACATCTGATGGTACCTCTATGTCCTTTGTCTCATCTGCATCACTGTCCTCTATGTCTACTATCAATGGTCGGTGCATGGCACCAGGTCTCTGATAGTACCTCGTTAAATGCACATAGTGAAGTACTGCTCTAGGGACTCGCTATAATAGGTCGAATCAACTCATCACCTGATCATAATAGTAGGCATCACTATATGACTCTGATGACCCTCTAGCAGCTTCCATCACTGTGAATATATCATCTGGAGTCATCTATCAGGCCACTATGTCATCTGGCAGTAGGGTCTCCATATCACATCAGTGCTTAGAATGTGGTCTAGATGTACCCTCCAATAGAGGATATCTCCAAACTGCCAAGCATCTCTTAGAGGATACACAAATACTCTCAATGTACTTGCATCTACCATCACTAGAACTCCTTGTGGACATGTACAAGAAAAATTCTCAAACAACCAAACCTGTAAGAGCATGCATATCGACCGACTCTCCCTCTGATACCTCACTAGCTAACCTAGCTCATGGTATAGCTGGGCTAACATGCTGCGACCCATGAGAACACGGTCCTCTCCCTCTCCACCCTTTGTATAAGATGTGCAAGAGGTGTACAAAATATGGTACCCTTTGAGTTGGGTAACACAACCAAGGATACTATGCAAAGCATCACCCTCTGTACTAAAGGTGTAGGGCCTGACAGTATGGATGATAATAGGACTTGATCTGACCGGGTCTGCATCTGTGGAAACCATCCTGTACAATAGTCTACATATGTATGAATCTCCTCACAAGCACATTGTGCTCTAGGTTTGACGGTCTCCCCTCAGACTGGAAGCTGCATGATCTTGTAGACATCCTCTAAGGTCGCTGTGATCTCTCTAGAGGGAAGATGGAAGGAGCATGTATCCTCATACCACCTCTCTATCAGAGCTGATAGCATGGCTCGGTGTAGTCTAATATATGGAAGGACCGATACCCAGTATAGTCCCACATGTCTCAGTAACTATATCTCATCATCATCAAGCTCAAACCATCTCTCTTTGACCATGACTAGCAACTCTCCAAAGGGATGCTCTCAGAGATGGACCAAGTCCTGCAAGCACAAATAGACATCATATCAGTAATCTACATCATCAAATATACAAATCTAACTTGATTAGGTCAAATTTGACCTTAGTTAGGTCAAGGATGACCTTACTGGGTCAAATTCAACTTTCCTAGGTCAGGGATGACCTTGTTGGGTCAAGGTCGACCTCATCCCAGATTAGGTGAAAACCTTCTAGTCAATGTCGACTTTGTTGGGTCAAAGTCGACATAGATGGGTCAGGGTCAACCTAGAGGGGATAAAGTTGAACTTGCCTATGAAAAATAGGAATTTGGAAAATACAAAAGCATACAACAACAAACTCACCTTAGGAAGTGACCGTCTGGTAGCTAGGTTGTGTCTCAGAAGCTCCATGTGTGTCGCTCGAAGTTCCTCTCTCCTCGACATCTTGCTTCCTCTTTTCAAATATGAAAATGGTAAGAATGAGTAAGTATCTCTTCCTTTTACTTATTTATAGTTCAAATTAGGGTTTTATTAGGGTTTCTTTTATGGTTTTCTCATGGTAAACTTGGATTTCCCTTATTATGTATTTAGATAGACATCCACTCTTTTCATCATAACTTGAGTTCGGTAACTCTATTTTTAGTGTCATCAGTGGTGTTGGAATCATGATTTAGATACCTAACTCCTTGAACTAGTTTAGGAAGTTTGGGAATCCTTCTAATTGGTTTAGGAAAGAACTTTTCAACAAACTACATATCCAGTGTATAAAGTTTTTCTTATCACCCTATTTCACCATTCAGAAGTAGAAATCCAAAATAGGGGGGGCATAAGGGGCTTTATGCACTTCTCAATTGTCATATAGTAAGCTCTAGGTGATTTATGGATTTTCATTAACCTTGTGTGTTGTAGGTTCTAACAGTTTTCTACAGGATCTCTACATTGAGGACTTGGCTATATCCTTTTTATTTACTATGATGTTTTCTTACTTTAGCTTGCATATTCACGTAGTGTCATATTTGAGCTAAAGTGGGGGCTAAATGTATCATCTTAAAATGGAAGCACTTCCATCTTGATAGGTTTATCACCCTCTTTTAGTACATTTATCATGATAGACTTGCATTTAGGATGCATTCTGCACTTGATTTCTTCATTCTAGGTGAAATTAGGGTTAGGATCCCAAGGATTCTCCTTAATTTCCCTTTTCCATGTCTATATTTTATAGGTAGGACTTCGAAATAGGTCCTCTTGGCCTTCATCATGGTCATCATAGGATTTTGTGCCTCTCCCTGGTACTCTACCCTATTTTGACATCATTTCTAGGTCTCCGAGCATCCCTGGGATCTCCTGTTTCTAATTTTGGCAGGACCTGGACCCCTGGGTCAAGGAAGTGGTTGTCCCTAACCTAGGTTAGGGTTGAGGTTGTCCCTAACCAAGGTTAGAGATGAGGTCATCTTTGACCTCCTTCAAGATTTGGTTCCCCTTTTCAAATTTGGTCCCAGCGGGCCCCGAAATCAATGTTGAGCCTTCAGATCCGAGTGCGGAAAGGTTTTAATTCAAAATTCATTTAATTATTTTCCCTCCTTAGTTGGTTATTGTGATTGGATCATAATTTGAGGTGAAATTTGAATTATGGGTCCTCACATTACTCTAGGAGCCTCACCTTGAAACCTCTATATAAAGACTGTCATTTGCATTCATTTTCACCAAGCAATTTCATGAGCAAGTATCCATCAAGTGGAGACAACACAATTGAGAAAGAAAGCAATAGTGGAGTGAAGATGCAAGATTGCAAGAGGATGATATAGAAGATCAAGCCATTGTTTATATCAAGCATTTTTATGAACACACCATTGTGAACACCTATTTGGAGCAAGAGAGATCCTTTCTTCCTTGATCCACCATTGCCAACATTCAAGCATTCAAAGATACAATCATGGGGTAGCAATTACAAATTATGAGTTTGGTAGGAGTAATTTAGCCTTGGGGGTTTGGTATGATTTCTTATCTAATTCAAATCTATACATTATTTCCTCATACATATTCATGCTAGGGTTTTAATCCAGAGGATTGATATTACACTTTCAATACACACACACATTCTATTTCAATTAGCTATTTGTGGAGGTGGAGATCACCAAAATAGCGGTTTAACTAAGGCAAAACCCTATATAGCCACCCTAAAACACCATTTTCAGATATCTACAATCACTATTTTGAGAATTGAAGTGCATATCTAAGTACCCTTTTCAACGAACTTCCAAGATCCACGAACAAAGTCAAAGTTGACCTTCAAAATCTTGAGGTAGTCTTTGACCTTTTATCAAGATCAAAGACTACCTACTACCAAAAAGACAAATTTTTTTTGGGTTTCTCTGTTTCAGGTTTTTGGTCTCAGATCTGGTTGCAGAATCTTCCAAAACTATGCACAAGCTTCAAAAAATAGGTATTTCCAGATCTATTCCATTATGAGGTATGTATTTTATTTATTTAATTTCAAGCATTTCTAGATTTACATTACTTATGCAATTCCAATTCAAAACACTACAAATGAATAGCAGGTGAATGATAGATGCATTGTTAAAGCTCCATTTTACCATTATTCAATGATGTAAAATATGGGTTTAGGGTCTCTTTCATATGCATTATTCTAAACCCTATTCGTCCATATTTTATATCTTACAAGTTCAATATTAGGAATCAAACAAATATGATCTTGAGAATTCCTTCTCCTAGTATGAACACCCATGTTCTTATCGCCAATGATCTAATCTTTAGAATGGTTTAATCTTACATACCTTGGTGTTTTCAATCTTACCACAGGCCTTTGTGTTTCCTCTTCTCCACGTGTGTAGGCTTCATCATTTTTACTCACCAAAACACTTGGAGCTTGAATCTGAACTTTTTGTTGTTGTCTTGTCTAATTACCACTAGAACTCTAATCATCAAAATCATACCCACTAGACCTAGATAGATTATCAAAACTTTCATCCACTTTGACATTAGTACTCTCTGATATCTTGTTCATCCTCTTGTTGTAGCACATATATGCCTTTCTTTTGGTGGAGTACCCAAGGAATATACCTTAATCACTCCTTGCATCAAATTCACCTACATCCTCATCTCTCTTGATGTAGCATTTACTATAAAAAATTCTAAAATACTTGATAATAGGCATATTTCCATACCAAAGTTCATAAGGTGTCTTACCATTTCCTCCTTTGATTTGTACTTGGTTAAGAGTGTGTACTGCAGTGCTAACTATTTCTCTCCAAAACATCTGCAAAACATTCCCTTCAAGCATCATGCTCCTAACAATATCAAGAATGGATCCATTCTTTTTCTCTACCACTCTATTTTTTTTATGGTGTCCTCGGGGCAAAAAATATCTTTATTCCATGATTCTCACAAAAAGTATTAAACTCACCTAATGTGAATTCACCTCCTCTATCTGATCACAAGCATTTCAATATCAATCATGTCTCATTCTCAACCATGGACTTAAATATCTGAAACTTATAAAAAGCTTCAAATTTTTCTTTCAAGAAAAGCACGCCCATAACATTCTAGAATATTTATCAATGAGAAACATGAAGTTGTTACAAGTAGTAGTTGTCGTTGCACCAAAAGATCGACCTGTTAATGCCTGATACAACCACTAGACTTATAGAAGACACAAGAGGCTATTAAACCATGTCACAAATCTCGAGGGGAGCGCTGGCCATTTTTCCAACAATCTCCCCCTCAGCATTACCTAAGGATTTTAAGGATTCAAACCTGTGACCAAGCTCTGATACCACTTGTTACAAGTAGTAGTTGTCGTTGCACCAAAAGATCAACCTGTTAATGCCCGATACAACCACTAGACTTATAGAAGACACTGGAGGCTGTTAAACTGTGTCATGAATCCCGAGGGGAGCGCTGGCCATTTTTCCAACAAAAGTACCTATCACCTTGAAAACTTCTAGTCTTAGTAGGACCACACAAATCCATATGAACAAGATCTAACAAACCATTAGAGTTTTCAAATTTAGAATGGAAAGTAACTCTAGTTTTCTTACCCAACTGACATTCTCTATAAATAGTGTCAGCAAGGTTCTTCACTCTAGGAATATCTCTAATAGCATGATTATAAGTTATGGCCACAATATTTTCAAAGTTCACATGACACAAATGTGTATGAAAAATACATTCATGAGACATTACAATGATAAATCTACTTGAATTATGCAAAATAAAGCTAAATGATCAACCAATTCAAGCAAATCCTCTCAAAATTGTCTCATCTCTCTCTATCTAAACAAGCAAATGAGTAGCTCTCAACTTAAGCGCCATTAGAGACAACTCTAGAATGAGAATTAAGTTATGCTAAATGCAATTTAACCAATCTAACTCAATTATGTTCAATTATGCTCAATTATGCTAAGAATTCAAATCTAAATGCCTATAATATGGATGCAATATGAAAGTGGGTTCTAGATGATTTGATCTTATAAATGCTCACTATTTATAGATTTTTCCAAGGCTAGGGGGTAGAGTGAAATTAACCATGATCAAAGTTGATTCAAGTTAATGGTTTCAATTGTTGGGACAAAGTATATATTTTGTTCTCAAAGGTTGAAGCAAAGAGACAAAATGAACGGTCAAGATGCATCTCTAAGATGAGTGGTGTAGAATTGATTTGTCCTTGATCTATGTGAGCTCATTCCTTCATCCTCATTGGTTCACTTTTATTTTTTCCATATGTGGTTGGTGATAAAAATAGGAATTAATAAATGATTTAATTGATTTATCTTAGCCATGTGTACCCTTGAATGGGTTAAATTTGATTTGATTTAAACTATACAATTAATTGATTAAAATCAATTGCATAATTATTTGCTCTTTTTAATTTAATTAATCCTTTATCTTTGATTTCAATTAATTCCTTATTTTAATCCTTGATTGTCCATTTTGATTTTACTTGACCAATTTTAGGTGTATACAAATGCCCCTCTTTGAATCAATGTGCATAGTGCGTTGGTTCAAAGAATGTCTGATTTATTTGCTTTTTGATGTCTAATCTAATCTTGATAACTGATTACCTAATTTGCAATTGATTTTGATGAAAAATTCCTAATTTGATAATAGATTCTGGATACACCGATGACCTCCTGATATGATACTTGAACTTGATTTAAAAAGATTCCCTAATTAAGATGCCCCACTGATAATTTCAATTTTTTATTACGTTTAATGCTTTTGATGAAAATTTTCATTATTTCGCTATTCTGCTCAATTTGAATTCTTTTTATGATATCCTACCCCCTCAAAAATGAAATGGAAGTTGATTTGATGAATTTTGATCAATTTGTGATTTTTGCAATTTATTTCATTGCGCAAGTTCGATTTTATTTCCGATAATGATATGACGACGCATTGATAATAATGCTCTTGTTTTAGAAAGATTTAGTTGAACAATTTTGACCCTAGGTAAAAAATGTGATAAAAAACCTCCCTTTTAGGTCAAAGGGCTATATATAGGGTTCAAAAAGTCACTTTCACTATTCATTTTCACTCTTCCTTTTGAATTTTACTCTAAGCCTTCCAGTGATATTATAGCGATGGTGGTCCTGGTTCGAGAGCATAGGTTCAAGAGAGGCTGCAGATACTAGCACCCACTTGACTATGGACCTTCGGTGAGTACCTTGGTACTTCCTTTTTTTTATTTTTTCAATTTGCTAATTTTTTTTTAATTTTAGGCATTATTCTTCTATGTTTTTGCAAAATTTGCAAAATACTTCATAGAACTATTTTTAGTAGCATGTACGACTATGTTTGAGCATGTCCAAAAACTAAAATAGCGTGTAACAATAGATGAAATAGCACTTACAACCATGTGTGCTAGGAATGTTTTAGCACGTCTGATAGGGTTTGTAGTGCATATGATTAGGCTAGCACAAACAATCTATTTAGTAGCATGTACACTACTTTGAAATGGTGTGTATGATGAGAAATGACGTATACCATATTTTTCAATGTGTTTGATAATTTTTGTGTGTGTGTGATAAACATAATCGTACTTATGCATTTTGACATGTACAATAGGATAAAATGACACATAACTACCTTTTTTGTATTTTTTAACTTGATTGATGAGCGTGTCTAATTTGATTAGTTTCCAAGATCGATCAATTAATGAAGACTATTATACCTTTGATGAAAATAAGTGTTATGATGTTAGTTTGATCAATTTTGATGAATTTTGATTGTCAACCCTGATAGATTGGTAGGATTGATTTGATATTTTTTCGTCCTCTATGATTAGAGTTAGGAAAAAAAATTGACGTGCTCTAGGCGAGCAATATGATGATAGATTATATTATTGATGTGTGATGATCCACTTGGTTGATGTTACTAATGTGATGTCACTTGATTCAATAGGTTCACCTCTAGAAGTTATATGTCTGAGGTTTATATCTATGGCCCTTAGATATGGTTTAGCAGCTAAGTGCTCAGGAGTGATGGCTTATTGGTCATTTATTTTGTTACTAAACATGCCCTAATTTCACATGAAGTAGGTTCTTCTCACTTCTATGGTAGAGTGTTGGTACTCTGACCATAACACCTTCTATCTACCGATGGGTGAGATGACAATCACCCCTTAGGATGTGTACAAATTACTCAAGATTCTGATATGGGGTGAGATTTTATATTATGATCATGTATACAATGGTACAACCTACTAACGAGTGTTTAGAGATCCCATGATTGGTGATGAGAGTATTCCTTGGGCACAATTCATTTCCTTCCCTCCTCTTCCTCCAATTTTAGGCATTCTAATCGGGGTTTTCCTATTAGCGAACCAGAGAGGACATGGTTTCATTGTTGGTTGGGGCAGGATCCTAGAGGAAATGATTGCACATCCATGCAAATTTGATTGAGGCTCTTGTGTCCTTATGAAGTTATATCATGTGTTACATCATGTATTTTATCATCATGGTGTTGTATTATATGTAGGTGCATTTTTGTTACAACTATGGACTTGGGAGCACCTTCATATTACTAGGCCCATCATAGCCTGAGCTAGAGATCCTAGGTGGCCATATGCATAAATGTATGAGGGAATCATTATCTATCCTTTCCTGTGCAAGATAGATTATTGGAGACGTATGTTGGATGATATTGATCAAGTTTGATGGTGACCATACCTTGGATGCGAGCCCTAGAGAGAGGATGATTCAGAGCTTCCCTTTATGTTCATATCTCACTAGATGATTGGTCGAACTCCTTTGGTAATTGAGAGGTTTTGTTTCCATAGATTTAGTTGATAGTTTGGATGAGTACAAAGTATGCCATAGGGTATGGCACTACATGCATGGGTACAGGCATAGAGATTGATGTGGGGACCTCAAATAGAGTACTGTGTTTCTCACAATGATATTCTTGCTATGCCTCACTTAGTATGGGATATGAGAGACCACATTATTGATGTTGGTATGATAGATGATTACATCTAGTGGTTTACACAACATCCCGATGTAGGGGCATTCTAGGGTACTCAGTGAATTTGCATGGGAAGTGTGTGTTTGGCCGGTGTTACTTGGTTGTAGCCTTGAACTACGGCCTCAGTCATTCAAGGAAGCTCGGTCACTTAAGGAACTCGGTAATCTCTGGTGCTTGGTGAAAGTGTTACTCAGTGATGCTTGTGGTGCTTGGTTGACACTGGTGCTCGGTGATGCCTAGCATGCTCAGTTATTTCATTGTTTCTCGGTAGTTCTGGTTTATCGACTGGAGTTCTGTGTGATTTGTTGGGCCGAATTTATGCATTTATTATTGGTAGATGTTGTTATAGGCTGACATGTTGTATTAAATGTTTGTAAGGCTATTTTGATGCCAACTTGTATTGCATTTAATAATTGTTGGGGGGGAGTTAATCGTTTCATCCAGCCGACTTGTGGCTGATGATTAGTACTTATAGGATGTTTAGGTATATTTTTAGGAAGGATGAAGGGATCATCAAGGGATAAGAAGGAGATGGATAGAAGTTCATGACTTGGAAGACTTAGTGAGTCAGATCTAAGGTTTTGAAAGCTGGAGTTGGCAAAGTTGTGGAAAAGATCTTGCATGATCTTGTAGATCAGATTGTTATCTGATAGTTTGTAGTGGCAGAGCTAGTGGTTTGCACACTTGGAGACAAGGAGATTGCTTGGAGGCTTGCAAGCTCAAGTTTAGATCTGCCTTAGGGTTTCCATCAGTAGCTGATTGTTTTTAGAGCTGAACTAGCTGAGATTATATTGGATCTTATAGAATTATTTTTGATTATAATTGGCCCTAACCTAGAAGGCCTTACAGCCAGGCATGTTAATTCCAATCAGAGTTAAACAATTATTTTGTTGTTATGTTGTTGAGTATTCTGTTGTGTTGATTATTGGCTGTAAGGTTTGGACTGTCCTTAACTGGATCCATCATCCTTGACTGCATTAGGTGGTATCAGAGTGAGAGAGAGTTGATCTTGTGGAGTGAAGGTTGACCTAGCAAGGATGATCTTGTGAAGTTGATCTGGTTGGTGAAGAGATTGTATGATCTAGATTGTAGATCCAAAGCATTGAACTTGTGGATCTTTCCCTAGTTGTTTGTTCAAGGTGATAGATTGAGATTTGACTGGCATACAACTTGGAGATTGCCACAAGGTGGTCGGTGTAAGGTTTGTTGTAGAGGGTTTCTCTTATCTTTAAGGATGCCTCCAAGAATATTGGAGCCTAGAGTACTTGCAGATCTCTGTGATACTATTGAATCTAGGATTACAGAGAAGGTGAAATCAGATTTTAGATCTGAGATGGAGTTGATGAAGAATGACATGGTCGCCAAGATCATGAGAGTTGTTGTTAGTGTACCTAAGAATGTTGGTACTAAAGATGGTTATGAGGAAGCTGCTGAAGACTTTGAACCTGCTAGATCTAGTGGTGATGACTGGAGGGATAGATCTGGTGAAGATAGAACTATTCGGTTGCCTAGATTTGAAGCTCAGTTAAGTAGCAGTTACCAAGTGGAAGTTTCTACTTTCTCTGGTACTTTGACGCCTAAGAACTTGATTGATTGGATTGGTGAACTTAAAGATTTCTTTGAGATGGAAGAAATTGAAGATCCTCTTTGGGTGAGATTAGCATAAACAAAGTTGAAAGGACATGTTTCTATTTGGTGGAAAGAACTACAAAGAGATAGAGAAGATTAAGGTGACATGGAGATCAATCGGTGGAGGTTGATGGTGACAAAACTAAAAGCTAAGTTCATACCTTCTGACTATGAGCTTGACTTGTTTAAGAAGTTGCAAAATCTGAAATAGAAGGTTTGTCTGTTGAAGATTATACCGAGGAGTTCTACAAACTTACTATTCGGTCTGGACACTGAGAGCTTGGTAAGGAAAAGGTAGCTTGATATGTGAATGGTTTGAGATTCAATATTCAGGATGAGATTGGTATGCTGAAGATTGATTCTATTAAAGATGCTTATCAGTATGCTCTAAAGATAGAACATAAGTTGAAGAGGAAACAACATAGTAATCCCCGAGGGAAGGAAAAGATTGATCACTCAGTTAAGGATAAACCGACTGATGCAGAAGATGAACAGAAACCTATGGAATCGAAGAAGAAGACATGTAGAGTTATTTTTAAGGGTACTTGCTATAACTATGGAGAGGAAGAACACCATTCTTTTGAGTGTACACAGAAGAAGTTTGGTGACTGATGAACTTCTGTGGTGAATGAGAATGAACCTGAATTTGAGAACTTGCCGCTTCGATGAACATTGCTCAGTACAAAGGAAGAACCTTGTCAGAGGAGTAATCTGTTTAGGACCCGATGCAAGTCTAGAGGTAAAATCTATGATGTTATTATTGATAGTGGTAGTACTGATAACCTTGTTGCTGAGGACATGGTTTA
The DNA here is from genome assembly GCA_027943335.1 of Chamaecyparis obtusa. Lineage (NCBI taxonomy): Eukaryota > Viridiplantae > Streptophyta > Pinopsida > Cupressales > Cupressaceae > Chamaecyparis > Chamaecyparis obtusa. The sequence goes on along the minus strand of BSBK01006184.1, from coordinate 268,141 downwards.
GAAACTTGGGTTGAATAGAATGAAACATCCTTGTCCTTATAGGATTAGTTGGTTACAAGATGTTCATGCTCTAGAAGTAAGAGAACAATTCTTTATTGATGTTCAGATTGGCCAGTATAAGGATCTTGTGTTATGTGACATTGTGAAGATGAATAGCTGTGATATATTGCTCAATAGACCTTGGCAATATGATTGTAGAGCTATGTATGACTGTGTCATAAATGTGTTTACTATTGAGAAGGATGACAAGAAGCTTTACTTGATGCCTTTGCTAGATACAATGCTTGGTAGGAGAAGCTTGAGTATTTGTAGCTGAGTTGAGTTGGTATATCCAGAGAAAATGAATGATCAGTGTGGAAAACAGACCTATGTGTTTTCAAGGAAAGACTTGAAGAGACAAAGAAAGATGAAGTGGAAGTGTATGCAAGCTGAAAAGGTGGAGGATGTGTATGTGAAGAACCAATTTAGGGTTTATGTGTTGAATCCCAGAAGATGTTCTTCTCACATATGAACATCTTTTCGAACCTGGGGTGTCTGATGCAGGGGCATTCTAGGGTACTCGATGAATCTGCATGGGAGGTGTGTGTTTGGCCGGTGTTACTCAGTTGTAGCCTTGACCGATGGCCTTGGTCATTGAAGGAAGCTCGGTCACTGAAGGAACTCGGTAATCTCTCACGCTCAGTGAAAGTGTTACTCAATGATGCTTGTGGTGCTCGGTGATGCCTGGCATGCTCAATTATTTCACTATTGCTTGGTAGTTTTGGTTTACCGACCGGAGTTATGTGTGATTTTTTGGGCCAACTTGGTGCATTTATTGTTGGTAGATGTTGTTATAGTCTGACATGTATTAAATGTTTGTAAGCTTATTTTGATGCCGACTTGTATTGTATTTAATAATTGTTGGGGGGGAGTTAATGGTTTCACCCAGTCGACTTGTGGCTGATGATTAGTACTTATAGGCTATTTGGGTAGATGTTTAGGGAGGATGAAGGGATCATCAAGGGATCAGAAGGAGATGGATAGAAGTTCATGACTTGGAAGACTTAGCGAGTCAGATTAGAGGTTCTAAAAGTTAGAGTTGGCGAAGTTATGGAAAAGATCTTGCAAATTAGATTGTTATCTGATAGTTTGTAGTGGCAGAGCTAGTGGTTTTCACACTTGGAGACAAGGAGATTTCTTGGAGGCTTGCGAGCTCAAGTTTAGATCTACCTTCTGGTTTTTGTTATTTGTTGATTGTTTTCAAAGTTGAACTAGTTGAGATTGTATTGGATTTGTTTGGATCTTGTAGAATTGTTTCTAATTGTAATTGGCCCTATCCCAGAAGGCCTTACACCCAGGCATGTTAATGCCAGTTAGAGTTAAACAATTATTTTTTTGTTGTGTTGTTGAGTATTCTACTATGTTGGTTGTTGGTTGTAAGGTTTGGACTATCCTTAACTGGATCCACCATCCTTGACTGCATCACATCCCTTCCCACATTTCACTAATTTTGTAGAGCCAATACTAGATATCAATGATAGATCAGAGGGAGATGATGTGATGATAATGGAAAAGGTGGGAGAGGTGGCCAAAGGAGGAGGAGAGTGGTCTGGGTGAGAGGTGGTCAGGTTGGTGGATGAGTTTTAGCTCATGGTCTTCTGAGAGGTGATGGTGGTGGTGGTGTTAGGGTACGAGGTGGAGGAGTTGGTGGTAGAGTGAGGATGAGGTGTGGAGTTTTTGGAAGAGTTAGTCCTCATATTAGGATTACAGATTGGGGTTAATAGAGACATATATTATTTAGACAGGTACCTTAGGCTCTTGCTCCATAGGTTCCTATTCCACCAGCATAGGCAGCACTGGTTTAACAGGCACCAGAGACATGTGCATAGGATGTTAGGGCTCTACAGGCTGGTATGGATCAGATAGAGAGTTAGATGGATCAATTCATCATAATGATGCAAACTTTCATGGCTACTATGGCCCATCATGGTTTCCAACCTAGTTCTAGCTAAGGTGCAAGTACAAACATAGATGGGACAAGTACATGTGGACTAGATGATACAGATGCAGGTGGCACTAGTTGAGAGCATTGATTATTATACCTTTGTATCATATGTATTCCCTTTAATTAGGACTTTTGTTGATGTACTTAATTTCTTAGGCATTTATGGACATTCTTTTGATTAGCTCTTTGATAAACTCTTCTCTTTTATGATGTCATTATATATTGGACTTTTGATTTTTTATGATATATATGCAACTCTACATGTCCTATCTATATACTTGTTTTTGTGATGCAAAATGTTATGAATGCATTTATCTTACATGCTTTGGATGGATGTCTTATATATGACATGGCTCAGATAGATGCATAATGTTGATGAAATGCACTTGATAGGTCTATTTATGCTTTAATGATTAATGATTAATGATGCATTGATATAATATGTACATGTGTTCTCATATGATTCTATATGATCTTAATAATTAAATTTATGATTTGATTCTATATTGAATGAATGCACTTTCTAATTTATTTATGGTGAACTACCATGATACTAATGCCATAAAATGTAAATGAATGATCTAAATGAAAGCAATTTAATAATTAATGAAAACCACCTATATGATCTTAAATGAATATGAAAATGAATGTACTTTAATGATATCCAACCTAATGATTAATGATATGCAATGCAACTTAATGATTTAAATGAATAATTATTAATAAAAGCTATAAAAATAAATATTTAAAATGCAAGTTAACATGCAACTAAAGTATGCACAAACATGATATTAACCTATAACTAAATGCACTCCTATGTTTTTTATTTAGTCCAACATACTTGACCAAGTAAAGAAATCATGATGATTTTTTATTATACTCTACTCTACCCCTTTTTCTTTTTAGGAAAAAAATTGTATGCAAATACCATGAAAATTTAATCTATATGAATACAACTATCTATCTCTTTTAATTACAAGAATGCATCTTTTCATCATTGAGCTTTTGAAACATGAAATTGGTACAATCATCACTAGTTCAACCATGATGGTATGAATACCTTTTTCTCTCATATTCTACACATGAAATTGGTACAACCCTCACTAGTTTGATTTTACAACCATGATGGTCTGAATATCGCTTTCGCTAGTTTCAATGTTGTAAGTGGATTTTGGCATTAAGATATGAAAGATCTACATGGACAAGGTATCTTGTTACATAAATAGACAAATATATGATTCGCTCCATATGAAAACATCATCGATGATACTTTAATGATCATGTCATTAGAGATATTTTACATACTTTGAAGAATCAACCTCAAGGCAGTCATCCAAAAATCAAGAAAATTTATCATGCTTTTATCATCACTCCTCTAGTCAAAAGACTTCATCCATTTGCTAAAAATACATGACTCCACAATCACGTAACACTTTGAACATTTTTCCATTGTTTTCAAATCCATATTTCAAGTAGAACTCCATCCATTTCAATATTTATTTTTATTTTTAATCTTGATAAAGATAAGGCAATGTGTAAATCGAGGATCAAAGAGTCAAGCATTGTTTGAGATAAAATATGTTTGAATCAAGGATTGATATAAATCAAAGGTTCAAGTATCAAGTTTTTAGTTTGATGCATTGATTTGTTCCAATTGGTGTCTGTTTGATGAACCCATTTGATTTAGGATAAGTGCCCTTGGTTTGATTCCACGACGATATTGGACTTAGACAATTTTCCAAACCATCATGAAAGCCTTGGGTATATAAAAATGTAATATTGAGAATTTATTATGCAATATGTACAAATGATGGCTAATGCAAGAATATATAAAAGGATGATGAAGAAATGCAGATGGAATATGTGAATATACTTGACTTAAGGGTCAAATGGTGCCTATTTACGGGGTTTTCACCACTTGAGTTTATTCCTCTTTTTCTCTTTTATTTGTTTTTTTTGCTACCAAGGTGCTTATTTCTTCAATGATAAATCTACTTGAATTATGAAAAATAAAGATAAATGGTCAACCAATTCAAGAAAATCCTCTCAAAATCATCCCATCTCTCTATATCTAAAGAAGCTAATGAGTACTTCTCAGCTTAAGCACTATTAGAGACAACTCTAGAATGAGAATTAAGCTATGCTAAATGAAATCTAACCAATCTAACTCAATTATGCTCAATTATGCTAAGAATTCAAATCTAAATGCTTATAATATGGTGCAATATGAAAGTGGATTCTAGATGATTTGATCTTAGAAATGTTCACTATTTATATATTTTACCAAGGCTAGGGGTAGAGTGAAATTAACCATGATCAAAGTTGAGTCAAGTTAATGGTTTCAAATGTTGGGACAAAGTAAATATTTTATTCTCAAAGGTTGAAGCAAAGAGACAAAATGAATGGTCAAGATGCATCTCCAAGATGAGTGGTGTAGAATTGATTTTTCCTTGATCCATGTAAGCTCATTCCTTCATTCTCATTGGTTCACTTAGATTTTGTCCATATATGGTTGGTGAGAAAAATAGGAATTAATAAATGATTTAATTGATTTATCTTAGCCATGTGTACCCTTGAATGGGCTGAATTTGATTTGATTTAAACTATACAATTAATTGATTAAAATCAATTGCATAATTATTTTCTCTTTTTTATTTAATTAATCATTTAGCTTTGATTTCAATGAATTCATTATTTTAATCCTTTATTTCCCATTTCAATTTTACTTGACCAATTTTAGGTGTATACAAAATTATGCCATAACTAACTTTCATCTATTAGAGCAATCAAACATCTTTTAGGACCATTGTTCAAATGAAATAAATTACGTCTTGTCTTTTATCCTATTGTAGTCTCTTTCTAGGAGCCATTCAAGATCTTGCATGTGTCATTCTTTAAGTGAAGGTCATAACCTTTTTCCATCAACTTCCCAACACTAAGAAGCTTATGTTTCAAAACTTCAACATATAATACATCATCTACATTATTCTTACCATATAGATAAATAGAACCTCTACCTCTGATCATACCACTAGTGTTGTCTCCCTATCTTACCATATTTCCATCATACTTCTCATAGCTCACAAATTCTCTCTTATAACTAGTCATATGATGATAGCATCCATTGTCTATTACCCATTCATCCTTTTTAACAACTTGATCAGCTAGGTCTTTCTATTCAACAACACAATTAGTAGAACTAGTAGGCATAGGACCATTAGGCTTAGCACCTTCTTTCTTGAAAGCAATGAATGTATTGGCAAACATAGGATATGTAGTCTCAATATCCTCATCTTTGACATCAATGAATGTGAAATCATCATCATTCTTGTCAGATTTATCATTTGTAACTCCATCATCATCATCATCAACAATAAAGTAAAATCTTTTTACAACAGTAGATTTGTTCTTCCATTTAGTGGTTATCTCTAGACATCTAGAAGAAAAATGTCGTATCTTATTGCATGAAATTTTTTTGAGAGGAATCTTCCCTTTGTACTTACCAAAACTTTTAGGTACTCTTTTTGCAATTCATGCCTCCAACTCTTGAATCTCTCTTTCTTCTTCTTCAAGTTCCTTCATCTCCTTTTAATATCTTGACATCCTTCTTGACGATCCTTCACTCTGATATGATCTCTACATGTCATTCCTAGATACATTGGCCTTGAATGCAGTCTCAACCTTAGGTAGTGCATCACCAAATGTACTTAACTCAAAGGCAGTGAGATTTCCAACTAACTTTCTCTTTTCACATCTATCACTATCCTAATATCCTCAATGGATGCAACTTTATGACTATAGACAGGGGTAGTGATATCAACACTTTTGCAACAATCTCATCTTCTTCCAAGGTACCTCCAACACATATGATAGCATTCACAACCTCATTTACCCTAAGCATGAATGAGACAATCCTCTCATCTTCACTCATTTTCAAGGCTTCATATTGTCTCTTAAAACTCTGCAACTTCACAACGTTCACTTCCTTGTCTCCTTCATTCAAGGTCTACAAATTTTCCCATATCTCATTAACCATCTCCAATTCCATGACATTGATCATTTAAGAATAAATCAATACACTCAATAAAGCTTTATTTTCCCTAATATTGGCTTTGGCATCACTGATCTCTTATGGAGTAGCAGGCTTTGCAGGAGGATTGTAACTTTCTTTTGTAACCTTGCAACAATATTCATCAATGTGTTAGAGATGCATTATCATGTGACTCTTCCACGAAGTGTAGTTAGTTCCATAAAACCTTGGACAATCCTTCTTGTATTCTTCCATCTTCAGATCTCCCTCAACCTGTTAGGCTTCCTTCAAGGGACCAAACTCTAATACCAATTGTAGGAAATAAGATAGAAAGCAACCGAGGGGGGGCGGGTTAATCAATTACTTCTAAAACACTACCTCTTCAAAAACCTTAAACTCTTAAGCCTTGAAACCCTTATGCATAAAAACCTTATGTCTAATTTATGATGAGTAAAGAAAGTAAGCACAAATAAAAAAGCATCCACAACACATAACAAGAGAATTTTTATTGTGGAAACCCAAATGAGAAAAACCACGGTGGGGCTTGAACCCACAATAAGACTAATACCTTGTTAGAAGTACATACTTATTACAAATGGGGAATGTACATACATTTAGGCACACTTCCTAGAGCGCACTACTTATAATTCCTTGGGCTATAACCCTAAGGAAGACTAAAATCCTTACAAAACCACTATAATGGTTGATCTAACTACAATAAAAAAATTTGTGAACTGTATACTAGCATATATCTCATGTGCCAAGGTCAATTCCAATGAAGTACAATAAGATCTTTGTTGCATTTCTCTCTATCACCTTCAGATGATCAACTCAACCTTCTATATATCTACACAACTACCCTCCCAACAATCACAAGAGTCCACTATCATCCACACACTTATGCACACACCTTGATTTTTCCCTAATTCATCAACCTTTATCAAGAACAAGGTTGACAAAACCTAACTTTCAAATTTCCAATTCACTGCACCAAAAACAAATAATTTTGATAAAGTATATTGGCCATATCATAGGATTGATCCTTACCAAACACCTCAAAATCATAACACCACCTTAAAACATCTTACTAATAGATCATAAAATGATTTCCAATCATGCTGACCAAGAACACAAGAAGAACCAACAAAACTTGAAAAACACTTCAAATATCATCACCTTGATCGATGTAGACCACCAACTTAGTAGGAACACAATCCAATAACATCCTTAGGCATCATGAATAACACACAAACAACTAAATCCACCCTGACCATTAGATTTGCCAACATTTTATGCTAAAACCTCAAGAACACTATCAACTACCTCTATGACTACATAAATATGCCTTTTGGATCTTTGAATCACAAACCTTTTTATTTGAGGACACCTCACCATGTCCTAATCCTAATATCATGTGCGTAACAAAAAATATCAACCTGGAAGGTCACAGTGAAATAATCTTTGCTACCAGTCAACACTGTCGAATAGTAAAATAACCAATCACAACTCTTGGCCTCATAACATATCCAAATCATCATGTCAACCCCTAAAAATTGACATGGATCAAGTAGACAACCTCTACATAATCCCATGAGGTGTGTGACTCCTTATTTTCAATAACAAATCCTCTGAACATACTGTACCACTGGCCAAACTACACAAATATATATGTTGATATCAATGACAACACATCCAACTTGCCAACATATCAAACCAAACATACAAAAAAATGATAACTTTGTATATAATCTTTATAAAATTTTAATTATAATTTGGGTGCCTCTTTCCATCTACCCCAATATATGTATGTATGTATACATATACATATACATATACATATAATTGCAAGTCATACATGACCTTAGTCAATGTAGTCAAGAATTTTGGAAACAACAAAACCCATCAATGACTTTGAACTACCATACCTATATTTTAAAAAATTTATGTAACATAAGTCAAGAGATATGATTTGTTATTTGAATTTTGAAAACTTAAAAATAACCATCTTTCAACATAAAAAAATATTGAAATGATCTAGACACTACCATGACAACTTTGAACTATATGTATGATAATAAAGGTGCTACCACATTAATAAAATTAGTTATGCTAATTTTTATTGTATCTAATACACATATAAGTTAATAAAGATATTACCATGTTTTTTATTTTATTATATTTAGATCAAACCTAGTGAACAAGGTGAAAAATGGAGCTATGAACCAATGAGGCCACAAACCTGTGAGTGCATTGGATTAGTGAAGGCACAAACCCCCGTTCACAATGGCCCAAGGGGATTTGAACTTGGGTGGAGACAACAACACCACTACTTAACCAACACATTACATGATGAACCCCAAGATATTACCATGTTAATATAGGTATGGTAATAAAAATTTCTTCAATTAGAAGATTTAGTTATACTAATATTTTTAGTAAAATAAAAAAAATTAAAAATTCATTTAGATTCTTTTAAATAAAATAGATATCTTAGACATAAAATTTAAAATAATTTTAGTCACATGAAACTTATGTCCATTATTGAAAGAAAATTTCCGCACCACTCAAGCTTGCATTTCTCGAGTATCTTCTCCCAAGCTATACGATCCATTTTGGCCCTCCCAACTGATATTGTGAAACAACACATTTTTTTATAAATAATTATATTGTCTCTCACCAATATTATTCCTATATTTAAATTATTCTAATATAAGACCAATTTTCAACATAAAACCATTGAGATCTTAATGATTGACACAATTATTATTGTTTTCATGATCAATATAACAAATGTATATGTTTCCTATATAAATGAAATCCACCAACTAAAACTTGTAAAAAACTATTTGACCAATTTCTTTTAAATTGAATTTTTTTTTACTATTTAAAAATATTGTAAACAATAGAAAATAGTAAATAATTTATAAAACTAAAATAATAAAAAAGTTAAAATCTTATCATACTTTCAATTAATTGTCAAAAGAAATATATTTCTATTATAAATCCTTAAGAAAACAAAAATTTCTTCTTCTTGAAAGGGTCTTTTTAATTGTGATGATATATTTCTATTTAAAAAAAACTCAACATAAAAAATTAATATAATTTATTATTTTATTTCTTAAATTTTTTTCTAATAACTACATTTTCTAATTCTCAAGAAAATGTTTCTATAATAAATCATTAATAAATTTCCTTAAATTAATTTCTAGAAACCATGCTTTCTAATTTTTATATTGACTCTCTAAACTACACTAACTTTTTTTAATTATAAAATTTGATTTCTATTATAAATCAAAATTAACAAATTAAATTAAAAATTTAATATTAATTATTGATTTATTTTTTTATTTTTTTTAAAGCAAAAGTGGACTAGCCACTATATATATATTTTTAATTATAAACTGATTCAAAGACTCAACCAGGAAAGAACCAGAGAAGAAAACCCGACATCCTTGTCATTTACATATATATAAGCAGAGAAAACATACCTATTACAATTTTATTTGATAGCAAAAAATATATTGCATGTACATCAAATATACATATTTATCTCCCACCCAAAAATATCCACAGACCCAAAAACCTAATGCACAAACTGCGAGCCTGAAGATGAGTTGAGAGCCTAACCGAACACAAAAACCCCAAGAAGATCCAAAAATACAATACCCTGCAAACAAGTAATCTTTCCTCCATATCCACTAAGTCGGCTTGCCAGTTGCCTAAATGACCATGAGATAAACTCCAAGCATCCTCCCAACCTATTGGAGGAACATTAGGAATATCTGTAACCCAACCGTCATTGTCAATTTGCTAGGGATATGTTGTATGAATAGGTAAATCCACTTGCAGGTTGAGACTATCAATTGGAGGAGTGCCCAATAAAGATGGTAGGTTGAGGTCTAGAACAGAGGACATATAAGTTGGTGCAACTGAACTTCTTGCAGGAGCCGACAATAGAAGAGGAGGCCATGAGGGGATGTTGGGAGTACCCAACAGGTCGAGCATGGCATTGACAATTCTTCTAGTGGTGGCCTCTAATTCCTTACCCAGAGCCTTAGCCACGACTTGCAGAGTGGATTTTACAATCCGATAGCTATGTTGCTCCAATGCCTTCTTGATAGTGTTGTAAATCATCATGTGTTCATGTTTGGTTAAGAGCATATGGTGAGGGAACAATCCTCCCACAAAGGTACACCCCATCCACAGGTCATACTTGTGAATAGCCAACATTAACTTGTTACTCTCGATGTACTATGATCGAATCACCTTATTTGCAATTAACAGTAATAAATCCATAGATTGCAAAAAATCCATTGAATTGGAAAGAAATATTGAAACCAACTGCGATGGAAAGAGAACTTGTTTTGATCTCGATGTTAGCACATGTTCCCCAATTACCTTGCGAATTGCCCTGCGAATCTCCTGAGAGTGGCACATGAAGATAGAATTGAGAAAATTTTCATCTACATGGGTAGGAAATGGAAACTCTAATTCCCCCGGTAGAAGATAAACTCTGTAATTATGAGGCAACAGATCATCATGTAGTAATCTGCAAGAATCACAATGCGGGCACAAGACTTGTGTGAGCGCCATATTGCTAACATTTCACACTGCACCTAATAAGGATGGGAAGCATGATTTATAATCAGCCCACATAATGAAATATTCATAATAAGGCATACCAAATATCCCATCAAATCACTAGCATTAATTGGGATTGTACCGGATATCTAGGCATGATCCACTTCACACAAATACTGAGTTAAACCCAGCTCACCGTATTGATCACTCAATGACAAGCACATGGAAAAAGTATTGGCATTCTAATTGATGTGCCAATGTGTGAAAAGGGCTGGGCTAAGTGCAATTAAAAATTAATTACACCCATATACTACCGTCAAGAGCCAATGCATGAGGTGAGTTTAGCTAGTGGCATTTTGTGAGACAACCCATACCTAATTACAAGCGAAGATAAAAGGAAAGATGTGAATCTCAAAACACACATTTACTACATCTTACATCAACCTCCATAGTATTCATTAAGATGATTTCATACTTCTATACATTTATCGAAATGATTTCAAGCTTCTCTCCTGCAAATTTTTTTATCAATTGCAATCAATCTTTGCATCTCAATGTCCTTATTAATGATATCAACTAGATTTAGAGAATCTTGATCCAAGCCTTCACATCCTAGATTTACTAAATAATCTTCCAAGGCATTAGAGTGTGAGAAATATGAACCTCTTTGAAAGAGTCTAGGAGATACGAAATTTGCTAGAGTATGTAAGCTAACTTCCAATTGTGTGACTCTCTTTTTATACAGGCATTAATAATAACCATAGAGTCCCCTTCCACATGAATATTTTGAAAACCACCATGTTTTTCCAAGGCTAAACCAACAAACATAGCCTAGGATTCTGCCATATTGTTTGTACCCAGAGGCAGGGGGGGAGATTTAATAGCAAGCACTTCACCTTGATGATCTCTAATACATGCTCCTACCCTTGGCTTTCCTAGATTTCCCTGAGATGATCAGTCAAAATTAATTTTAGCATGTCTAGAGACAAGGGGATGCCAATGAACTGTATCTCTACCTTGTGATATTTTTGCTTGTGCTTGATGGCACCATCCAATAGGCACATGCATACCTTTCAAATCACGAATGATAACACTGTCCTAGCTAGAAAAAATTGGATTACATTTGAGTTTTGAATGATTAGCATTAACCACTTCAGATATGGATTTTTCAATACTAATGAGAACAATTTTGATTGGAGAAGGACTTTGATAGAATATTCTCTTATTATGCTCCCACCATAAAGCCCACACCACTAAAGTCGGGATACATATCCACAAACTAGAGAAGAGGGAATTAGTGTGTAGCTCTAGCCATGATTGGAAAAGATCCCAAAGTTTGTTCAGGAGGGGAGTGAGATAATGTAATTTACCAAGAACAAAAAGCCAACATTGTTGTGCAAAAGGGCAGTTCAAGAATACATGATCCCCATCTTCAAGTTCTTGATCACAAATTAGGTAGTTAAATGGTTGAGAAATATGAAATTTAGTTAGTCTATCACTTGTTAGGGCCCTTTTTTTCAATGCAATCCAAGAAAAACACCCTGCCTTAGGAAGAGTTATATGATTCCAACAAAATGAAAAGGCACAACAAGGAGAATTATTTGACTCTTGCTACTGAATGATCATGTATCCTTCTTTAATATAATATGTGCCATCTTTACCAGGAGCCCAAAATAACTTATCTTCCTTCCCTGATAAGTAAACCCTCTTTGTTTTATAGTATTTTGGATAATCTCTATCTATCATGAGGTAAAATAGGCAACTCACCCGGATCCTTCGAAATCACTTTTCTAGAAAACAAACATATTCCAGAAACATAATCTACCAAATAACTACCCCAAATAATTTCAAAAGAAGTAACCAAAACATCCATTGGCCCCGATTTAATTAAGGGAGGTGAACCATTCCAATAATCTCTCCAAAACTTTACTTTCTCACCATTATTCACATCCCAGGAAATATACTTAATCACAATATCTGTAGATGCCATCATAAAATCCCATAATGTTGATCCTTTCGGGGGATATTGCATATAGAATACTCTTGAAGGGAAATTATTATCAAGGTACTTGTGTTAAAAAATTTGGCACCACTTATTCTGTGGCTTGAAATACATTTTCCATACTAACTTGCCTCCAAAGGCTTTATTTCTCTTTACCAAATCATGCACACCAACACGTCCCAAAGATTTCACCCGAGCCATGTCTTGCAATGAAATAAGTAGAATTTTCTTTACACCATTTATATTCCCAAACCATAAGAAATCTCTAAGAAGCTTTTGAATTGTCTGAATCACTGAGGGGGGATCTTTTAACACTGAAAGATAGTAGTTAGGAATAGCTGACAACACTATTTTTATAAGGAGAATTTTACCTACAAGTGAAAGCCGCCTAGCTATCCAAGCCACTACTCTAGCTTTAATTCTGTCAATAATAGGAAACCAATAGCTTATTTTGTTAGCTCCCATGAAAAAAGGAATGCCAAGATACATAGGCGATAGGTGATCCATTGAAAACCCCAAGATGTTGACAATTCTATTGGAAATAATCTGGTTAGTATTGAACAGATAAATTTTTGATTTGTGAGCATTGATTTTTTGACCCGAGGCAAGAGTATACAAGTCCAAAGTGTGTTTAATCTCTTTGGCTTCCTTAACATTGGATGACCCGAAGAGTAAGGTATCATCATCAAATAAGGAGTGTGTGACCGAAATATCTGTTTCCCTAATTTTTGTGCCTTACCAATAGCCAAGAGCATGCTTACTTTGAATATATCAGCTAAATGCTTCAACCATTAATATGAATAGAACTAGGGATAGAGGATTACCCTTGCTAATCCCTTGTGTTTATGAAAAAAACCCCATTGCTATCCTATTTATTAATACTGAAAACCATGCTCCCGAAATACAAGCTCTAATCCATTTGCACCAACTTTTAGAAAATCCAAATTTTTGTAATACTTTGAAGAGAAAGTCCCAGCAAAATCTATCATAAGCCTTCATTATGTCAAGCTTGATATTAAAATTTGAAGACTTGGTAGAATTAATTGAATGTAGAACCTAATGGGCAACTAAGGCCCCTTCCATTGTTTCTCTCCTAGGAACAAAGCCTCCTTACTCTCGAGATACAAGTCAAGGTATCAGATATTGCATTCTCAAGTAAATTGCCTTTGTTATAATCTTATATATTGTATTGCATAACGAAATTGGTTTGAAATCTGAGAAAATTTTGGGTGACTTGACCTTAGGAATGATGGCTATGTTAGTTGTATTAAAATATTTTAACATGGCTTTGGTTTTCCTTGATTCTTCAATTACACCAAGTAGTTCCCACCCAATGAAGTCCAACAAGCTTGAAAGAATAATACTGTGAAGCCATTTGGGCCAGGTGTTTTATTCGGAGGCAAAGAAAATACTACTCTCTTGAGTTCATATATTGTGAAAGGAGCCATTAATGTTGTATTATCAGATTCTAAAACTAGTGAAGGAATAGCATTAAGAAGATCTTGTGAATGTAGACCAGCTGGTGCTGATAGATTAGGTGGAGCTAGTAGATTTTTGAAGAACCTTATCCCTTCCTCTTGAATGTCATGTGCATCCGATATTAGATTACCAGTGTCTACATTATTAATGAAAAATATACGGTTGGAAGCTCTCTTTTGTTTTGCAGAAGCATGGAAGTATTTTGTGTTCCTGTCACCCTCTCTTAACCACAGCTTCTAAGACTTTTGACGCCAATATATCTCTTCTCTATTACATAATTCTTCCCATTCCAACTGTAACTTATTTTGTCTAACAAAATTGTCATTATCCATACCTCGATTGATAGTCTTATAAAAAATATCCACCAACTATCTTTTAACAATCTCTTTTTATTTAAAAATATTTTTGAAGACCAACTCGTTCCATTTTTTAATGTGTGTCTTAATAATCTTCATTTTTTATGAAAATTGGTACATTTTTGAACCATTACAAAACTAAGCACTAACCCACCATTGTTTTAACAAAGGCAAAAACTGAGGGTGATGAAGCCACATCCTTTCAAATTTAAAAGACGGTTGATGCTAGAATCCCTGGTTTACCATTGGCAAGTCAATTTGTAGAGAGATGGGAAAGTGATAAGAGCCTGGGCGAGCCATAATTTTAGATTGGAATGTGATATTTGTTAATTTCCACTCCTATGATATAAGGAACCTATCCAATCTGACTGCAATCTGAGAGAAGTTAGCCCTCTTATTAGTCCATGTGAAGGAACCATTATTAGGCTCAACATCCATTAGGTTATTATCCTCTACAAAATGTGAAAAATCTTGAGCAGTTTTTAGGGGAGGGAAGATACCCCCATGTTGGAATGGAGAGATAGGGTACTGAGAGGGGAGGGGTGAATCAATGCCCTCAGAAACTTTTAACTTCAAACTTAATCAACAAACAGTAGTAAACTAGTCTATCCAACTAAATCCATTGTATGCATCATTCATTCAATTAAATTTGTAATGTAAATTGAATGGAAAACAAACAAAAATTCAATCACATAACACAAGTATTTTGGTTACATAGAAACCCTTGTTAGAAGGTAAAAACTACAATGGGGATGACACCCACAAATTCTTCACTACTGCAGATAATAAAGTTTTCCAGTTAAGGCTACAAGTTGTGATCACTTCTGATGATCTTACCCTGTTAGGAGTAACAATTAGATCAGCTAGATCTACCTGGCTACAAGATTTTAACAACACTACTTGAGTGTGTACTCAGTTAAGAGATTTACAACAACACTATTAGGTCTACTCTGTAAAGAGATTTTTCTAATTCTGTTACAATGATAAGAGAATAATAGAAAGTATCTGCAATTGACAACTTCAATTTTTCTTAAATAGATCTATGAAGTATCAAATATATATCACCTTAATATGTGAATATCTTGCCTCTAAATTGCTTGGTAGCCTTGATTGATTTTGAGTAATTTGAATATCTCTGATTTCTGCTCAACCTTGTCTAAAAATTGATGTCTTGAAGATGACTACTAGCTTCAAGATCTCCTTCTTGTCCTTCACATACATATCTCATCAAAATGACATGAATTACAATTATATAGCATACTACTATGACCTCTTAACTTTCATGACCTAATTAGGTTTACATCATCTTACGAAAACCCTAAGATCTACGGTATACAAAAATAACCTAGATCTAACAATTACATAGAGATCATCACAATTAATGATTATATATACAATAAATGATCCTTGATCTTGGTAAAAAATTTTGTGATTATGTTGTAACCATTTGCATAGATAAATGTGCCAAAATTGATTACCATGACGTTTCCTAGATTTCTCAGTAAACACTATCAATACTTTCTCGGTGAATGTACTGGTGCTCGGTGTCTAGTCTGCTTGGTGTTTACTGACGCTCGGTATTAGTATACACTGATGCTCAGTAAAACTGCTCTGGTGCTTGATTATAACTATTTCCTTTTAGTTCTTGGTACTGCCTTGAGATAACTCGGTATTGTGTGTGTGAATTTTGTACCTAGCTGTAGACACAACACTTCAGTAAAACATTAGAGGTTAGCTTAAATCAAAATCATGTAGTGAAATGAAAACTAATCTAACCAGGTGATTTACTACCTTCTAGTAGATGCGAGTATGTATTCTCAGATTGGATTGAGATCAGTGACCTTGATGACACCTAAACAAAGGATTTGAATGCAGAATCTAGATATGAGATGAATGCAAATTAATCTATATATTTTTGGTTTTCTGTGCAATAAGATGAAAATAAACTGATATGAATCTATTCTAGATGAAAAATTGATATGCAAAATAAGCTATAATGAATTGCAAATAAGATTGATCTCACAAAAGTTATTGATTCGCAAAGAAGCTTCAATTCTTCAGATATCAATTCACCAGCATGATTGTGCAAATTCATGGATTGATTTTGGTAGAGTAAGTATGCAAACTTGTGAGATGATTTGTGAAGAGCTGAAACCTTGATTTTATAGAAATCCAGGGCTTTGGGGATGCATGGAAAAAGCCATAAATCACTCTAGTTGATTTTTGAGTTAACAAGAAATCAGAGATAATTAACTCACAAAATCATGCAAATCATGCAAAAACAACTTTTTAACTCAAATCAAAAGTTTAGATCAGCTTTGAACTCAAAATAGATGTTGAGTTTCCAAAAGTTAACAACTTGCATTGATTTTCTGATTTAAAGTTTAATTGCTTTTTTTGAATGTGCACAATTAATTATGAATTAATTAAATAAATAAAATGATTTATCCTCAACTTAACTTATTTTTGAATTAAAAATAACTGATTTATGGGTTAATCAATTATTAAATCTAACTTTTATTCCAAAAATAATATCATTAAATATGACAACTTGCTTTAATTAATTAAATAAGAATTTAATCAATTAATGATAGGAATTTTGATTTATTGTCAAATTTAAATAATAATAATTAGGAATACATATAATTAAATTCATTTAAATAATTAAGTGGCAGTATTAAATCTAATTAATTAAATATTCAGAATATTCAATTAATCAAACTTTAGGATAAATAAGATTTATCACCAAATAATTATTAAATTAAAAATAATTAGGATAAATAGGAATATTGCTAGGAATATTCCCTGATGCAGAATTTAGGATAATTAATTAGGATTTGATGATGTTCAAATGTGCCTTAGGTTAGGACTTCGATGTTGATTTCATTTGATGTGTCGATGTAGGAGGTTAATGAACCTATAGCCCATTTTTGGGATATTACATTTTGCCCCTCTTTGAATTGTTGTGCGAAGCGCAGTGGTTCAAAGACAATCTATGTATGATGTTGAAACTGATGTTTGAAATTGAAATTGATATGAGACAGAAACTGATTGAAATTGATATGAAGATAATAGGTCCTGAATGACCAAAGATAATGTTAACTATAACAACAATGAACCAATGATTGCGAAAAAGTGTCAAAACACCTGATTCTAAACCTTATGATTGCGAAGAAGTGAGTGACCAATTCCAGACCCGATTGTTAATAAGAATCACATTGGTATCACATTTGAACCCTTCAGTTATGAAGAACTAAGGAAATAACACTAATGAACCGATGGTTACAAAAGACTGATATAGTTTACAAGATTAGGAGAATACCATATTGATATGGATCTTGATGAATCTGATATGCCCCGAGCGACGATTGATTTTCCCCAAGCGATGAGGTCTTTTTGATGAATCGGTAACTAGACGTGGTTGTTGTCTTAATTATTGAGGAAAGATATGATTTCAAATTTAGATTATAGACTTTGAATGATGTGCAATACCATGCCCCCTTCGGGATCAAAATGGAAATCTGACAAGAAAAGTCAGCGTTGAATAGTTCAGAAGCATGTTAATTGATTTGAAAAATGGTTAAACACGTTCGAGAACACATTCTGCATTGTTTTAGAGGTCGTGGAGACCAAGTTTGACTAGGTTTGACCATGAGTTGACCATGGTTGACCAAGTTGAAATTTTGATAGTTTGATGTAAGATAATCAGTTAAGTTGAATTCTAGATTTCTGTGATGATGGAAGATCGATTATGCAAGCAGTAGACCATCTTGTGTCTAAAAATTTTAAAACGTGATTTTGACATAGTAAATGATCTCAGATTTTGATTTTGATCCCGAAAAAGGATTCTACTTGCTATTTTGTTGGATGGACCTTCGTGTAAGATTTAGCTCTTGTAGTCATGTTTAGCATTTTTTTTTTTGAAGAATCATTTAAGTGTTCAAGCAATTTGTGAGATCATGCAAAGTGCAAAATGAAATGCAAACCTAGGACCTAGGACCTAGTCACTGATCATGTGTCGGTCATTCTCATCATTGAATTTTTAGGTAACTGGATAAATCAATACAATGCCCACTAGTTATGAAACCATAGACATATGAATATTGATTTTTATGCTCAAGAATCAATACAACACCCACTGGCTAGGTAACCATGGATATATGAATATTGATTTTGTTTTCGGAATGTCGGATTAAATATAAGCACCAAGGCACAAACGCCAAGATGACCTGAATATCATGTCCATTTTGATATAGCAATTTGTATAAGCATCAAAACATAGATGTCGTGATGACCAGAATATGCCTTACATTATAAGTACATCAAGCAGTCAAGAGATCATTCTAAATCCAATGTGAATTACCCTTAGTGACCCTTTATCATTCACATCCTTAGGTAAGATCATGTTTCACAGTAGGAGAAAGAATGTACTCAAAAAGACAATAGTTAAATCAAACTTCCTTGAATTTTTTGGGTATCAATGGTTGAGGTACGCATGGCCATCCAATTTGAGATAGAGGCTCTTACAGTCAGACACCATTTCAATCCAAAATTTCCAAAGTTGTTAGATTTTCACATACAAGAAGAAAACAAAGAAAAGATTATGCCCCTAGTCATCACTCTCTAAATCTTGTAAAGGACATCATTGAAGAGCTCATGGGAACAAAATATGCAACAATCTTAATGTGAATCAGTAAGCATACAAGGAGATAAAAGCATGTAAAAAGCATAGATTATTTTCAGTTTGATGTTTGATTGCATTGTTGTAGATGCAAAATCCTTTCTGGAGAGGAGACTGACTGACTAACTGACTCAGATGAAGCTTCAAAGAACTCTGACTGGATATGACTCATCTAAATGTACTGGAGGCCATAGGATATGAAATTGATTGCCCCCAAGTGTTAAGCATTGATAGGATACAGACGCTTGAGCTAATTGGTGTACATACCAACTTAGGAATGCAGAAACAAATCGGGAGATATGTACAAACTAAAGCAAGACTAAAAGCTGAGAAAGACCAAGATTGCACTGATAGATGGAGCATTTTGAAACAAGTGGTGCCCATTTGCTAGGTTTTCACCATCTTGGCAGAGATTCTATTTTTTCTACCAAGGCACCTGTTTCTAGGTTTTCACCAAGGCACTTTTTCTTTTTCTCAGTTTTATTTTTTTGTATTTTTATTTTTTCAATTTTTTTGTACTTTTGATATTTTTTTATTTTTTTGTGAATCATCAAGGTGCCTATTGCTAGGTTTTCACCAAGATGTTCATTTTTTCAAGACTTTTTCCAATTTTTATAATTTTTTCAGGACATTTTACCATAGACTGAATGCCTTAGGCATAGAATTTCTTCAGATGGAGAATGTTGATTGGTTCTTGGAGTTGTTCTCCTTCAATCGTTGAGAGTTGATAGGCACCAGAGCCAAAAGTAGTAGTGATAACAAAGGGACCCAACCAGTTGGGTTCAAACTTCCCCTTGCGTTCTCGATGTGATTGATTTTTAGGATTCTCTCTCAAGACTAGATCGCTAACCTGAAATTCTCTGTGTCTGGCTTTCTTGTTGTAGCCTCTAGACATTCTTTTTTGATATACTCTAAGATGATCATAAGCTACTTGTCTACGCTCATCTAGTAGTTTAAGTTCTTGCAACTTAGACACTCTGTAGTCATCATCAGTTACTAGACCATGCATTTTGATTCTTTGTGATGGGATTTCAACCTCAATAGGCAAGACCGCTTCAGACCCATAAACTAAAGTGAAAGGTGTAGCCCCAGTAGGTGTTCTGATACTTGTTCTATAGGCCCAGAGAGTTGGATTGATCATAAGATGCCAGTCTCTTCCTATTTTATTAACTGTACGGTGCAAGATTTTCAATAGATTCTTATTAGAAGCTTCTACTTGTCCATTCCCTTGAGGATAGTAGATAGATGACCAATGTTGTGTAATCTTAAATTTAGCACATAAATCATCTAGACCTTTGTTCTTGAATTGTCCACCGTTATCTATGATTATGGAATGAGGTATCCCATATCTGCATATGATATAGTTCAATATGAACATAGATATTTGTTTTCCAGTTGCTTGTGTCAAAGGAACTGCTTCAACCCATTTTGTAAAATAATCTGTAGCTATGATTATATGGGTATGTCCATTAGAAGAATGAGGATGTATAGCTCCTATAAGATCAAAGGCCCATTGATGAAAAGGCCATTGTGTAGTGAAGGGAATTAGATCTCTCCCTGGAGCATGAATTAAGTTGCCATGCACTTGGCACTTTTGACAATTCTTAGCAAATTTGATAGACTCTTTCTCCATTTCTGGCCAATAGTACCCAACCTTAATAAGTTTTCAAGCTAGTGTTAAACCATTTGAGTGTGACCCACAAATACTATCATGGACTTCCTCTAATGCATGTTGAGACTCTTCCCATTCTAAATATCTAAGTAGTATACCATCGAGACCTCATTTGTATAGATCATGACCAATGATGACATATCGGGTGGCATTATGGATAAGGTATCTCTTTTCATGGTGATTGAAGGTATCGGGAATGATTTGGTCTTGGAGATAGGAAAATAGGTGTTTGTATCTGGATGAATCATGACCAACAATAGTGCAGATCATGTGGGTTTCAGGGGAATCATATGCAGGATAAGATAGTGCCACCTGGAACTCATAGCATAGCTCATGTTCAGGCTACTGTAATAAAGTAGATAGCGTTGCCATTGCATCGAAAGCCTTGTTCTTTGTTCTAGGAATTTGCTCAAATGTGATAGATATGAAATACGTCTTTAAATCATCTACCATTCTCTTATAAGGATTGAGCTTTTCATCTTTAGTTTGGTACACATCATTGACTTGATGGATAACAAGTTGTGAGTCTCCATGAATGTATAATTTTGTTACTCTCCATTCAATTGCTATTTTCATACCATTCAAAAGGGCTTCGTATTCTACAATATTGTTTGTGCAAGGGAACTTTAATCTGAATGCTTTTGGGATTGAGTATCCTTGAGGAGTTATGAACAATATGCTTGCTCTTGATCCATTCTGTGTATAGGAGCCATCAAAGAATAACTGCCATTCTCTAGAAGAAAGAGTCATGATAGAGGAATCTAGAAATTCCATTTGCATTGGTGTATCATCAATCATAGGTGCATATGCTAATTGATCAACAATAACCTATCCTTTTATAACTTTTCTCTCAACATATTCAATGTCAAATTCAATTAAGAGCATGACCCATTTAGCTAATCTACCCGTGAGGGCAGCTTTGCTTAGTAGGTACTTGAGTGGATCAATCTTAGCTACCAAATGGGTGGTATGAGCTAACATGTAATGTCTCAATTTCTATGATGCAAAGATCACAGCTAGACAAGCCTTCTCAATCATAGAATAATTCTTTTCGTATGCCACCAATGTTCTACTGATATAGTATATAGCTCTTTCCTTTTTGTTCTCATCATGTTGTGCAAGCAATGCCCCCAGTGATGTATCGATAGCAGAGACATATAAGATCAAAGGCTTCCCTGAAATGGGAGGCATCAAGATAGGAGGATTTGATAGATACTTCTTGATATGGTTAAAGTTTCTCTCACATTCTTCATTCCATGCAAAGGTCACACCTTTATGTAATGTTTTTGTAAAAGGCTATGATATGTCTGCTAGTTGAGATATGAAGTGTTTGATAGATTGAACTTTGCCTTGCAATGTCCTCATTTGCCTAATATTCTTTGGAGGTTGCATCTCCATTATAGCCTTCACTTTAGCTGGATCAACTTCAATGCCCTTCTTTGAAACTATGTATCCTAAGAGCTTTCCAGAAGTGACACCAAAAGCACACTTCTTAGGATTTAGTCTAAGACTAAATTTTTCCATTTTGTCTAGTATCTTGCTCAAGTCATTTAGATGTTTAGCTCTAACCATAGATTTTGCTAAAGTATCATCAACATAATCCTCCATAGTCCTATGCATCATGTCATGAAAAATAGATGTCATGGCTCTTTGATATGTAGCACCAACATTCTTAAGCCCAAATGGCATGACATTCCAACAAAAGGTGCCCCATGCACATGTAAAAGTAGTTTTTTTGTTGATCCTCTGGAGCAATTTTTATTTGATTATATCCAGAAAAACCATCCATTAAAGAATACATCTCAAAGCCCCCAGTCATGTCCACTATCATATCAATGTTAGGTAGTGGAAAATCATCCTTAGGGCATGCTCTATTTACATCTCTAAAATCTGTGCACATTCTGATTGATTTATTTGGTTTTGAAATAGGTACAATATTAGAGATCCAGTCTACATAATCAATAACTCAGATGAATCTGGCTTTTAGGAGCTTCTCTAATTCAACTTTTACCAGGAGTGCAACATGAGGATGCATATTTCTTAACTTTTTCTTAACAGGTTTGATATTTGGAGCTATAGATAAATGATGCATTTCCAACCCTGGCATATCTGAATATTTCCATGCAAAGTTGACCTTATTTTCTGTTAGGAATGTAGTAAATTTTTGCTTCTCTTCTTCTGATAAAGATTGTGCTACATGAATCAACTGTGGTTCTTCTGTTGTTCCCAAGTTGATGGATTGAGTGGGCTCAATTAGAACTGGAGATCTATCCTGTAAATGACTCGGAAGGACATCAAATATCTCATCCTTAGGCACCTCAGAGAGGTTTTCACCTTCGGATACGTCTTTTATTTTTACTTTTGTAGGTTCTGAGACTGCCACAAAGTGGTTTTCACCCTCAGAACTCCTTTTCTTTTTATTCTTATTCTTATTTTTTTGACTAAGATACTTGATGTTCGACTCCATCATGCTAATGCTCGGTTCACTGATGGAAGTCCTCATAGGATCAACTACATTGAGGTAATAAGCAAGGGCATAGTCATTCAGGAAGGTCTAAATACCATGGCTCAGATTTGTGGAGGTTTGATCAAGAAGTTTAGGATGTTGGATAGTCAAAATGGGGAAAGATTGGGAGATAATGTTTACGAATATGGATCTGTCATCATTGATCCTAACCCGACGCTCAAGTTCAAAGGTGATATTACAACTTAAGACATTCAATTCATGAATAGGCTCAATGTCATTGTGGGAGTCCAATTTAGCCATCGGTGGATCAGACTCGATAAGTTCATCATTTTTCTCTAGACTTACATTGGGTTTAGGTGCATATTGGTGAATAGCATCAACATGTTTCTTTGTAATAAGCTCATCTTCTTATGGAATGGCTCCCCATTCATAGTCATTAGATTCTTCATCTATGCCTCTAGGAAATCTAAGAACATGAGTAAAGTCAGGATGAATACCCCAAGAAGAGTTACCCTCAGACTTTGATTTGAATTCATACTCATGAGAATCTGTCTCAGAATAACTACCACCTTCCTCTTTATCTATTTGATTGTCTTCGAGATTAGCTAGTTCTTGTGTTGCAACTATCTCTTGCTCTATAGTATGTTCTTGTGTTTCTACTACATTGATTATTTTTATTGGATCATCTTCAGCTTCAAGGAGATCTTTGATTTCCTTAGGCAAATACTCATAAGGGATAAGTTCTGAGCTGTTTGAATCACTATCTAATGGTTAAGTTTCTTCCTTCTTAAGAAGGGGTTCTCCTGGTGTGATCTACTCTATGACATGAGAACAATTACCTTTGAGGTGGAAGGGTTTCTTTTTAAAGCCTAAGCCAACAATATCTTTGTTTTCCCTATCAGTATGTGAAATAAGTGTTATAAGACCTTCTCCTCTAACTCCTAGAGGTCCTTTACTTGGATATCCGATCTTAGCTATCAGTTTATCTCTTGGACCATATGCCTTAGAAGGGATTTTGGATACTGTAGAGTCACTAGTTGGAACAACTTGAGATTCAGGTTCATCTTTGTATAGCCATGTAAGCACAACTTCATATTCTTCAAATTCTTGCTTGGAGACTTGTTCTGCTACAAAATTCTTTTTATATGCCTCAAGAGGTTCTTTAGAGTCTAGTTTGGACTATTTGAAAGATTGTCCATAAGACTTAGGTGAGATAGGTAGAGATGTCAAAGATAGGACTAGCTCTATAGTATATTCTCCCATACCATTTTCTTTGATATTGACCTCTTTTGCAATGTCTTCCATTTTAGATGTGGATGCTTCTTTTGTTGGCTTAATGGAAGATTGTCTATTATTAGGCACAAGTTTATCCACACTTTCTTTCAATGTATTGCAAGTGGTGGATATGTCTACTAGAATAGTGACCTTTACTCCATAAGGAAATTTCAAGCATTGGTGGAATGTAGAAGGAATAGCCCTCATCTCATGTATCCATGGTCTCCCTAGAAGAATGTTGTAAGCCAAAGGTAGATCAAGAACTTGACATATAGTATCCCTGATAATCGGGCCTGCTTTGATAGGTAAGGCAATGGTGCCTTTAGAAGATCTTTCTTGTTCATCATAGGCTTTTATAGTTATTTTCTTTCTAGGATCAATAGCCAATTTTGAGAAGCCCAATTGTGTGACCAAGCTGTAAGAACAAATGTTTAGGCCAGCACCCCCATCTATCAACACACGTTTGACTCTACGGTTCTAGATCAAGACTTCTATGTGCAAGGGCTGGTTATGTGGGTGAGTCAAGGAGTTGTCATCTTCCTTTGAAAAGGAGATATATTGTGGAGATGTAAGATGTCCAACCATAGTCTGGAACCTGTCTAAATCAATGTCATCAGGAACATTGGATCTGAGCAAATCTTTTTCTAGAATAGCTCTATGAGCTGGAGATATCTGAAGCAACTCAAACATGGAGATTTTTGTATTTGTGTGTTGGAGTTGTTGAACAATGCTATAAGATGTTGACCTCATATCTTTAGGATTGGAAGATTTAGAAGCAACCTTCTGTTTGGAAGTGGAAGAAAGATTGAAGGGCATCTTAGGGACATTTGATGAATTTGGGATTTGTCCGTTCAGATGTGCCTGAGCTTGTGATCGAGTAACTACGTTAGCTGAAGGATGATTTCTATCTCTTCACACAATTGTGATGACATTGCAATGCTCAGAGAGACAAGGTTCAACCATATTGATAACAACATTATTTCCAGGGTAAGCATAATTGACCTTTGCCCCCATATTAGGCTGAGAAGATGAAACTTCTTGACCATGTTTCAGAAATGGTTCTGTGAATGCTGTATGATCATTATTGTTCTTATGATTGTCAATCATGACATCTCCCTTATCAATCAAATCTTGAATAGTATGTTTCAAGCGTAAGCAGTTATTAGTTTTGTGACCTTTACCCCAATGGAAATCACATAATTCATTCTCTCTCCACCATTTTGGTTTAGGGTCAGGATCAAATTGTCAAATCTCAGGAAAAGAGATGATGTTATTAGCCAATAGAGTTCTCATAGCTGATTCCAAAGATTCTCCAAGAGGGTGAACTTTCATTTATTATCAGCGGACCAAGATTTGTATTCTAGCTTCTTTTGAGATGGTTCAGACACCTTTTGCTCTGAAGCTTTAATTCCTTGGGTACCAATAGTTAGATTGAAAGCTGGTGCCTTTGATGGGGCACAAATAGTATCAACAATGCCCTCTGTGATGATGCCTTTATTCTTGTTCTAGTTTTTGTTCTTGTCTTTAGAACTGGATCCCGATTCGTACTTGTCCTTTTGAAGTGTGATGTCTCCTTTTTTCACAAGTACCTTTTCAATTTTGATTGCATTGTCTACCATCTTATCAAAAGATGTATGATCTTGCATTTGTAAAGGGTAGTTGATCTCTGGGACAAGATTATTGATGAAGATTTCTAGTTTCTCAGTTTCTGGAATAGGTCTAGCATATAGAGAGAATTTCTTCCTCCATCTCTTGAGAAATTTCAGGAATGGTTCTCCTAGATATTGTTTGAGATTGCAGATATCAATCATGGTGACTAGATGTTTAATGTTGTAGGAGTATTGCTGATAGAATAATTTGATCAACTCCTCAAAAGTTTTGATAGTAGAAGGAAATCTACAGAACCAATGAATGGTTGCTCCCCCCAGAGACTGAGGAAAGAGACGCATCAGATAAGTTGGTTTGTGCATGAACTCCATAGATTGTGTACAAAATTCTCTAACATGATCTTGAGGATCAGAGTGTCCATCATACTTATCATATTTAGGCATCTCCACTCTTTTTGGGAATGGTGGCATGTACAAGTCTTTATCAAATGGAAAAGGACATAAGGCCTCCATGGAGAACTCTTTGGGTTCCTTTTCTTTTTCAAGTTTATTAAGCTTGACTTGCATGGCGTGCATTTGTTTCATCATAGCTGAAATAGGAGTTTCTTCCTCATGTGTAATGATATATTCAACATTAAAGTTTGGAGGAAGTTTAGCTCCTTGATGAGCTAATTGTAAAAAGTATGCTTCTCTATCTTCTTTCAAGAAATACTTCATCATTCTTTTGAAGTCATCGTCATTTTGATACCAAGCAATTTCTTCAGGTGTGGGTTCCTAATCTGCACCATGTTGAGACTGAGCTCTTTGAGAGCCAAAGTTTGTCCCTACTTGAGACATGGTAGGAGTTCTCCTTGGGATAGATTGAGGAGGAGTTTGTTGATTACCTCCATGAGTTGATGAAGGAGGAATGTAACCAGATTTCAATCAAAAATTGTCAAGACCGTTGTCTTCGTAAAGACCAAAATTGTAGAGTTGCTCAAGAGTTGGACCTTGGATATGAGTCAAAGGTAAGGTATGGGATGATTCTCCAAATTTCTTATGAGAGGAAGGTCTAGTTTCCACCATTAACCTTGGGTGAAACAAAATAATATGATGAAGACAACTGAAGAATGATCTGATTCAAGAAGATCAAATGATGCAACCTTGTCAAGGTTTGATTGATTGAAGCTTAGATTAGACGTAAATGAAGGAGACTGTTCCCTGGATGTATGGGTAGAGGCCGAAAAGATAGCGGACATGAGTTCACAACACTTAGCCATTTTGAAGATGGATTGAAGATTGATAGTTATGACAAGGTTTTGACACAAGATAAAAAGGACTCAAATTGATTAAACAGAAGGCTAAATCAGATTCAAAAAGGACACTTTAGGAAAATGATTGGATTCTCAACAGTTGTTGCTCTATTCCTGACATAGTGATTTTCTTGACAGACTCTGGAAATAGGCTAGAAAAGTTGGGTCTCTGACAGTTCTGACAACTTTTTGGCAAATTTTCAAAATTTCTCAAATGAATTTCTATAGGCTCGTATGACAGTGGGTATAGCATGAAATGACAATTGGAAAACTCGTATGACTATTGCAAAATTTGCATGACAGTTGATAGCAGGGTTTTTGACTTTTTGAATTGACTGGCAGAAAAACTTGTATGATAATATACCAACTACCATACGACAATCTGGGGGTTTTGAAATGACAATAGCCAAAAGTCGTACAACTTGCTGACTTTACAAGATGAATTTTAACTCCAGAAAGGTGTTTGACATCGAATTTTGCAATTTTTGAGGTTTTCAGTTTCAGATTGTTCACAAAATTGTTTGTCCCGATTTGAAGATTGTATCAAATTGATTTGTTCTTAGTAACTAGATAGATAAACAAGCACACACAACAACAAGCAAGTAATTTCAAGCATGTCTGAAAACAATGAACATGGGACAAAGCAACCCTGTGCATGAATAATCAAGTGACTGAATTATGATAATCCCTAGGAGTGCTAATAGTGTATGTTCCAAAAGGTTTTGCAATAACACACATATTCCTAGAAAATGAAAATTTGGCCTCACTAGGGTTTTTAGTAATGGTCCAACTCTGCAACTTTTGTGATCTCAAGAGGGCGAACTCTAATCTAGGTGCATCGGGGTTTTGACATAGTCTGAGAATTTAATCAATCAGGAGTTGCTAGGGAGATCTGACAGCCCAACAAGAGACCACGCCTATGAAGATTTCCTCCACGAGGACATTTATATAGTGGCTACTGCTACCATGATGAAAATGGCTATTACCTCTTGAGGTTCCATCAACGTGGTTGACCCAATTAAGGGAATGTCCACTATGGTTAACCCTCTCTAAAGGTGACTCACAAAATATACCACATGGAGACTAGTTCCAGATTCAAGGATCTGAGTTTCTGGTACTACCCAAAAAGGGAGTAGAGCATAGTCCTCTAGCCTTTTCACTTTTAACCCAAACAAAGAAGATAGATTAATCCGACACGCTAAGACCAAGATTATCTCACAAAGATCTATGATGTCAACCACTTATGATCTATCAACCTCTCCGGAGAGAGAATGTATCAATAAGAAGCTGAAGATGCACAAATCTAGTAGAACGTGAGACGCTCTCAGTAACCTCCCTACCTACAAGGGTTCCTTCATTGAGAAGAGTTTCGTTGGAAACCCACTCTCTCAAGAACCACAAATAGTGTTCATAGGGCCTATTTACTATGTGTAACAAAGATGCTGAAAAGCAAATCTATGTTCATTTTTATAGCCCAAAGTGAAATCTATGATATGAAAGCAATAAAGGTCACACAAGCTTGACACGCAAGAGTTCTTTTTAATCCAAATCAAAATGTTATCAGCTGAGAAGATTACCTGAATTCCTCGCAACACACTTAGTAGATTCTTACCTATTTTTAGCAATTCTCATGCTTTTTCTCAATTAAAATCAGCAGAAATCAATCAGAAACAACAAATTTCAATTGTTAATGTTAGCTGTCAGTCCAAATTAGAAAAAAAATCTAGAGAACTGCCTAAAAAAAGTGAAATGACAATTGAAACTTGGCACTAAAACTCGTACGATAGTGGGTGACCTACCTGACGACAATCTAGAAACTTGTACGACACTGGGTATAGGATCATACGATAAAAGAACTTTGAAATGACACTGTGTTTCTGACGGTATGATTCTCGATCAAATAAAATGTTGTACGATAGTGGGTATCTCCTGATACGAGTTTTTAACAAAACTCGTATGAAAATTGTAAGGACAAAAATTAAAAATCACAGCTTGGAACAAAAAATGACAAGAAGATGATAGAAATTAATAGAAATTGAATGGAAACCCATTTCAGGGCCCCACGGTGGGTGCCAGAAATGTGTGTGATTTTGTACCTAGTTGTAGACACAACACTTCAATAAAACATTAGAGGTTAGCTTAAATCAAAATCATGCAGTGAAATGAAAACTAATCTAACCAGGTGATTTACTACCTTCTAGTAGATGCGAGTATGTATTCTCAGATTGGACCGAGATTAGTGACCTTGATGACACCTAAACGAAGGATTTGAATGCATAATCTAGATATGAGATGAATGCAAATTAATCTATATTTTTTTGGTTTTCTGTGCAATAAGATGAAAATAAACTAATATGAATCTATTCTAGATGAAAAAATGATATGCAAAATAAGCTATAATGAATTGCAAATAAGATTGATCTCACAAAAGTTGTTGATTCACAAAGAAGCTTCAATTCTTCAGATATCTATTCACCAGCATGATTGTGCAAATTCATGGATTGATTTTGGCAGAGTAAGTATGCAAACTTGTGAGATGATTTGTGAAGAGCTAAAGCCTTGATTTTATAGAAATCCAGGGCTTTGGGGATGCATGGAAAAAGCCATAAATCACTCTAGTTAATTTTTGAGTTAACAAGAAATCAGAGATAATTAACTCACAAAATCATGCAAATCATGCAAAAATATCTTTTAAACTCAAATTAGAAGTTTAGATCAGCTTTGAACTCAAAATAGATGTTGAGTTTCCAAAAGTTAACAACTTGCATTGATTTTCTGATTTAAAGTTTAATTGTTTTTTTTGAATGTGCACAATTAATTATGAATTAATTAAATAAATAAAATGATTTATCCTCAACTTAACTTATTTTTGAATTAAAAATAACTGATTTATGGGTTAATCAATTATTAAATCTAACTTTTATTCCAAAAATAATATCATTAAATATGACAACTTGCTTTAATTAATTAAATAAGAATTTAATCAATTAATGATAGGAATTTTGATTTATTGTCAAATTTAAATAATAATAATTAGGAATAAATATAATTAAATTCAATTAAATAATTAAGTGGCAATACTAAATCTAATTAATTAAATATTCATAATATTCAATTAATCAAACTTTAGGATAAATAAGATTTATCACCAAATAATTATTAAATTAAAGATAATTAGGATAAATAGGAATATTGTTAGGAATATTCCCCGATGTAGAATTTAGGATAATCAATTAGGATTCGATGATGTTCAGATGTGCCTTAGGTTAGGACTTCGATGTTGGCTTTGTTTGATGTGTCGATGTAGGAGGTTAATGAACCTATAGCCCATTTTTGGGGTATTATAGGTATGAAGGCTTATGTAGTTAACCGACTAGCATATGTAGCTTGTAGTACTTCCTTTTACCGACTGAATAGCATAGGTAACCGACTGATCTTATTTGATACTAATGACAATACTTAATGCTCAAATAGAGATAACAATCTCCCCCTTTGGCATTAGTATCAAAACATGTAATGTATATAGGCTTGATATCTCAAAAAATATTCTAACTTCTCCATATATACATAGATACCTTATCTCATCAAGATTTTCTCCCCCTTGGTGCATGCTCTCGGTATATATGTAGTACACTTATCATATAATTACACAATTTGGCATATACATTAGTTTTTCCCCTTTTTGATAATAATGCCAAACTCAAAATTATGTACTTACAGTTTATCAAAAATGTGCTGGTGGGTTTTCTTCAAAGAATCTAAGAGGTTTGCCCATTCCTCTTTCAAGTTGGTTAGAGCAATGTGCTCAAGATTGACTTGTGCATGCATGTCAAAGATATTTCCTAACACATAAATTTCTGGTGTTGTAACTAAAGCTTGTGCTTTGATAATATGCTTCTAAAATATCTTAAGATGGGGAAGCAACTTTGTTTGTAACTTAGTGACTTGGTCACTTATCCTATTCTCCTGCTTCCTCAAATCCTCTCTTAACCACCTAAGTTATTGAACTCTGAGTATGTGCTTATTGAAAGTATTTGGCTCGATTAAGGCTGCTTGTACACTAGCTTGGATTTTGGTATCCAGCTATTTTATCTTCTCAGTGATCTCAGTAGTGAAGTTCTCCACAGTGTAAAGCTTTATCAACATCTAAATAATTATCTGAGTAATAGATTGGACATTGGTTATTACCTAAGATAAATTGACCTTATTTATTGCCACTGCCTGGCTGATTTTCTCTGCTAGTTGGTTTTGTATTTTTTATTCTACCTTCTCTTCAATTCCCTTCTCTGCTTCAATGTCCAGGGCATTGATCTCTTGCGCAAGTGTAGAAAGTTGGTCCATAATCAATATATCTTCATTGATCTGTACCTTGGGTACAACCTATTGTAAGACGTCTCTTACATTTTCTTATATTTCCTTGCTCTTGCATTCCTTCCTCAGCTTCTCCTGAGCTGCTTTTCTTGTACAAAGATCCCCATATTTTCTTAGTTCTTCAGGGTCTAGGGTCCTTGCATCACATTCTAGTATAACAATGACTTCGTCAAGTGTGACCAACCCTTTTCCATGTTTCTTCTTCTTCTTCTTCTTCGGCTCTTGAGGTGAGCTCTTAACAAATGGAACTATTGATTTCTCCTCAACTTTCTGCGTTACATGCCTGGTTGACACATTATCCTCCTTTTTCTGCTCCTTGGTAACCTATGTGTCAGTTGACTGGGATGGAGCTTCTGATGTTGTGTCAGGTGGGGTTTCCTTGGTTGCCTTAGGGTCATCTTGGCCCTGTGTTTTTGCCTCTTTAGTCTCAAGCTCATTTGTCTCTGCCAATGTGCTAGTTCCTTGATCCCCTGATGTATCCATTGATTACTCAAGGATTGAGCCTTTGGGTTTCTCCTTAGATACAATTTCAACTTCTTCCATCAAAATAGGAAGTTCACCTAGTAGTGATGTGATTGCTAGCTTAGTAAACATACCTTCATCTTTTGTTGTGGCTCCATAAATATTCACATCTTCATCATCATCTTGGTCATCAGGATCACCATTTGTGATGTCCTCTATGAGTACATCTAGTGCAATGTTATCTATAATTTGGATCACAGCTTGATCTGGTGCATCCTATGAAAAACTTAACTCCTCAGTGGCAATTGTAGTATCAGGTACCTCGGTATCTGATATATCTATCTTGTCTTTTTTTAGTGCTAGGTCTACATCATCAATATGGATTCCTTTTCCTTTTGTCTTCAGCGTCTTCATAGAAGTTTTGGCTAATGCCATCTTTTCTACTTGCTCTCGGGATTCAACTATTGAGGTCCATATGAGTTGACTATTCTCATCTATATCTGCTAGATTTTCATCAAGTATTTGCATTGCCCAGTTCTTCACTCTAAATCTCTTCGAGTATGTACTCATGTATTCCTCAATTTCAGGAATAGTCAAGTGGGGTATTGCCAAAAATAGGGATTGTTCCCTCATTTTCTTCTCGGTATCTAAGGCATAGGACCATTTTTGTGTGATTCTTTCCTCTAGTGCCTTAGGTAGATGTTTGGAAAACTCAATGGGAACTCTTTTGAATGAAATCATCATCTAGATGATTGCTTCTTCTAGTTTATTCTAATCCTTGATTGATAGGTGCTCAAACCAACTAATTTCAAGATCAATGAGTTCACCATTCTCAATAATATCCTCTACAATTTCATCAATTGATCTAATTTTATTTCTAATAACTTTAAACTGATTATTGTCATCTTCTTCATCATCTAAATCTTCCTTACCCCTAATCAATTTTCTTCTTTTCCTTGGGGCTTCAACAGTAGTTTTGGTACCTCTTTTGGTGTATGTCTTTGTCGATGCTGTTGCCTTTGGTCTTGTAAACTTCACAAATCCTTTATTCGGTGGAGTGAGGCTGTAGTTGTAGACCTTGTTCATGCCCTTGTTTGTACTTCTAACTGCTTCTTCTTTGGAGTTGGAGAAGGGGAAACTAGTGTAGAGTCTACATCTTTATATGACTTGGTTTCTTCACTGTCATGTGGCTTGTCAGTTAGCATTGACTAACCTTTGGTTGCAACTTCAACCGATGTACTATCAGATGATCCAAAATCATCTCCAAACTTCTCAACTAGAGTCTTCATCATTTTTCTAGATTTCTTTGTTATCTTACCGATAACTAGGCTTGTTTTTATTCTTGTCTTGGCCTCCTCATATGTTCCAAATCTTTTAGCATTTACATCCTTCGGTGTAGCCAATAGAGCCTTAATTGATTTTGAAGCAAAATCAATATCTATTTCATAACCCATAGGGGCTAGCTATTTTGTCTTAGGCTCTACAACCTTTATTAATGTGTAGTCGGTGTCCACAAGAAAACATATATCCTGCTCATAGTCTTCTACTAGTTGACTAGGAATTCTACTCCGAGAATTCATTCTACTCTTGAATTGCTCAAAGTAGTTATCTAGAACATTGTTGAGATTATTCCCCAAGCCCTTAATCAATTCTAAAATTTGTGATATCACTAGCTTGTCAGTTCACCACTCTATATTACCGATAGAAGGGAAAAATCTTTGCACAGAAAAATATGCACACTAGTAGGGATCCAAACTTACATGTGTTGGACTTCTCCAACCAGATTGTTTTCATGTTCTCTTCAACTTGCTTCAACAAAAGCTCAACTAGGTCTAATTGATATTCTTTCTTGACCATTCAGTAAGCTATGTCAACTGCTCCATAAGGAACACTATTCTTCTTGTTTGATTGATAAATTTTGTAGCCTATGACATGAGCTGCATATTTCACTTCTAGATCTTTTATTGTACTGATCTTTAGTGCTCGACCATCCCACTCAACTCCGGTGTTCTTTTTAATATCCCCTCTCAGTGCACTGCAAATTACCTTTGCTTTATCTATGGTAGGATAATCGGTGATAGCATGTATCATCTTCTTAGTGATCTCTACCGGCTCATCCAACCATAGCCTTCCATCATGAAACTAATAGAGCACAACCCTAATCCATTCAATTTTAAACTCCCTCAAAAAATTTAGGGCATTGGTTAAATTAATTACTTCCACTTGTTTGTGTTTAGGTTTAAGTCTTCCATCCTCTCCGCAAAGCTTCTGATAAGCTGCATACATATCAAAGTCTCCAATTTCACCTATTTTGCAGTGAATGTATGCTCTCATGTCTTCAACTAACAAAACCCTAGGTGGTATGCTTGAAAAAGCTCCCGTTGGATCAATTTTAGATGCAACTTCGGGGTTCGTCACATTTAGCTGACACTATCAAGTTTACTTCTTCCTCCTCTACAAATTTAGACTTTGATGCAGATGCCATTTTTTCTTAACTTAGGGTTTTAGTAAATACTTTGAATTAGCTCGGTAATAACTATACTTACTCAGAAATAATGATGAACTTGCTCAGTTGAATCTGAAACTACTTTGAATGCACCTGAAACTTTTTCTCTGTAATCGTTCTCTATAAGTTCTTGCTCTTCGGAATCGCTTGGTGAAAAATAAACTAAGTTCTCTATCTATTTATAGCCTTTTTCAAATTCTTGCTCAAAAGTACTTGTAATAAATGCTCAACCTACTTACAACTCGATGACAACTATCAACTTGGTGATTACCACAAAATATCAATAGCTTGGTTAACCCATAACTTTTTCACTTGATTAATACTGATACTCGGTTAACCTTGCATGATAGTCACTGACGGGTAACTCTTTACTCGGTCTTGCATATACCGACTGTATGACTTTGTAAGCTCAAAACTTATAAACCATAATGCATCTTAATTCATGTAGATTTGGTATATGTATATCAAATATAAGGAACTGTATCTAAGTTAAGATCAATTTGGAAGATCAGTTCCATACATACCTTTTTCACCTTAGGTGGAGGTGCCGATGTCACCCAATCCAATGGATGAGGTTTCACCAACTGCATTACTTGACTCAGCATTCTCATTTGATGCCTTTCTCCACATAGTGTTTCTAATCCTCATGATATCTACAATTGTGTTTCCATTCTCAAAAATTTGTTCTTCTGGTGCTCGGTCTCTGCAATCTTTACTTAGGTGACTGACTTTGTGACAGTGTAAACATGCCATACCAGTACCTGTCCAACTTTTTGATTTTCCAGCCCATCTCTTCCTCATACAATTAGCTACAATATGTCCATACCTTCCACATACAATGCAATTAACCCATGTGTTGTAATCCCAAGTGTAAGCATTACCTTATCTTTTTGGTTGATAGGATTTGTTCTATCCTTTCGATGTCTAGACTTGCTTCATCTTTGTTCTACACTCTTGTGATGTGTGTCCATGCTTGTTGCAAGTATAGCATAGTTTCTCCATGTGAGGTTTGTTAGGATTCCTATTCAACTTAGATATACACTCATATTCTTGATGTCCAAACTTATTACAATTATAACAGTGACCATTGAACTTAGCAGTGGTTTTAGGTTTACCTTGTGCTTTACTCCTACAAACATTTGAAGTGTGTCTTGGTTTGCCATAGTGATAGCATGTAAGTGTCTTACGTCTCTGATTCTGATTATTATTCACATGTTCAGCTTGCTTGGATGATTCTCCTTGCTTGATGTAGCCTAATCTAGTGGTGCTTCCAAGTCCTCTTTGACTAATCAGAAAATCATCAATTTTATTTAAACTATCTTCAGCCTTTTTCATCATCTCATCATGTTGTTGTTGCATTTTTACTTCATTTCTCAGTTTTTCATTCTCTTCCATGAGTACTCCAATATCTTTGAGTTTTGTTGACAACTCACCATTTAATCGGTTGATCTCTTGACTTACAATAATCATCTGATTGGATATTTCAAAGTGATGCTCGACAAGTCTCTATATCTTAGTCTCTTTTTCTTGAAGTTGTTCAGTCATCTATCATCTATCTTCAAAAGCCAAATTCCTCTCTTGTTCAGACTGTCTAGCATTGTTCATTACATTAATCATTCTCATCATTTGTTTCTCTTGACCGATCTGCAGGGCTTTCACTTGTTCAGTCAAATGGAGTTTTTTCTCAAATATAACACTTTCAGAACTGTTAGAAATACTGCCTAAACTAGATCCTAAATTCTCAAATGGGTCATCAATCTCTTCTTCGTGGTAGTTAGTTTCATTTTCCAGAATGGACATGTTCTTTCTCTAAACCAATAACTTTTTCAATGCATCCTTGGCTTGTTTGTATTGCTCAATAAACATCTGCATTTGAATCTTTTGATTCTCTATTGTTTTGTCCAACTTGTATCTCTCCATGATTAGATCTTTACTCTTTAGTGGTCAAACTATCCAATAAGATATCCAAGCTCTGATACCAATTGTTGGAATCGAGAGATAGGGTACTAAGAGGGGAGGGGTGAATTAGTGCCCTCAAAAACTTTTAAATTCAAACTTAATCAACAAACAATAGTAAACTAGTCTATCCAACTGAATCCATTGTATACATCATTCATTCAATCAACTTTGTAATGTAAATTGCATGGAAAAAAAAAAACAATTCAATCACATAGCACAAGTATTTTGGTTATGTAGAAACCCTTGTTAGAAGGTAAAAACTGTGATGGGGATGACACCCACAAATTCTTCACTACTGCAGATAATAAAGTTTTCCGGTTAAGGCTACAAATTATGATCACTTCTGATGATCTTACCCTATTAGGAGTAACAATTAGATCAGCTAGATCTACTTGGTTATAGGATTTTAACAACACTACTTGAGGGTGTACTTTGTTAAGAAATTTACAACAAGACTGCTAGGTCTATTCTGTAAAGATATTTTTCTAACTCTGTTACAATGATAAGAGAATAACAGAAAGTATTTGTAATTGACAACTTAACTTTGTCTAAAATAGATCTATGAAGTATCAAATGCATATCACCTTAATATGTGAATATCTTGCTTCTAAAATTCTCAGTAGCCTTGACTAATTCTGAGTAATCTAAATATCTCTGATTTCTGCTCAACCTCATCTAAAAACTGATGTCTTGAAGATGACTACTAGCTTCACGATCTCCTTCTTGTCCTTTTCATACATATCTCTTCAAAATGACATGAATTAAAATTATATAGCATACTGCCATGACCTCTTAAATTTCATGACCTAATTAGGTTTACATCATCTTAGGAAAACCCTAAGATCTATAGTATACAAAAATAACCTAGACCTAACAATTACATAGAGATCATCATCACAATTAATGATTAAATCTAAAATAAATGATCCTCGATCTTGGTAAAACATTTTGTGATTCTATTGTAACCATTTGCATAGAAAAATGTGCCAAAACTGATTACTATGTCATTTCCTAGATTGCTTGATAAACACTATCAATACTACTCAATGAATGCACTAGTGCTTGGTGTCCAGTCTGCTCGGTGTTTATTGACACTCCGTATCGGTATACACTGATGCTTGGTAAAACTACTCTAGTGCTCGGTTAGAACTGTTTCCTTTTAGTTTTTGGTACTGCCTTGAGACAACTTGGTATGAAGGCTTATGTATTTAACTGACTACCATATGTAGCTTGTAGTACTTCCTTTTACCAACTAAATAGCATAGGTAACCGACTAATCTTCTTTGACACTAATGACAATACTTAATGCTCAAATAGAGATAACACCCCATGTTTTTCTGATGATTTTAGAATAGTGTTAAAGTATCCATCCATTATTATAAGATGATCATTTTGAGATTGGATGGTGTGATTCATTGCCTTCTACAATCTCTATTTATCTTGTGTTGTTGTGGGACCATAAATATTAATCAAAGTGAAGGATAGATCAAACATAGTTATTTTCAATAATTGCCAATTGTCTTGTTGATCTAAGAGCTATCCTTGCACTACTTTGGGGTCCCATAAAACAACAATACCACCTAAAGCTCCATTCCCCCTACTTGTGAACCAATTTCCACTGTGTCCATTTTCCTATTATTTTATCAAACATTTCTTGTGACATCTTAGTTTCTTGTAACAAAATGATATCTGCCCTCATAGAATCCAGTTCTAACTTGATTCTACATCTTTTTTCAGAGGCATTTAAGCCTCTGACATTCCATGAGGTGATCCTCATTGCTGACAAGGAGAACCCTTAGTTCTCCTTGTCATTGTTTTAAAAGGTGTAAACTTATCATCCATTGTGGACTCAATACCTGCTTCTATTTCTGCCTTTGTATTCGAGCCCTTAGGCTTTCTCCCTCTCTTCTTAGGTGTTAGTTTACCCTGAGAATTTTGATTAGGAGATTGCTCAATGGATAAAATTAAGTTATGGTCATAACCCCTCAATGGAAAGATTTGTTCTATCTTGTGTAGATCTTTGTAATCCATTTGATCAACCTCATCCTTATCGCTTAAACCCTCTGTCTCCATGTCACTTTGGGATCAATTATGAAGATATTCCAACTACCCAATATTCATATTATCTTCCCTAATCGACTCAACTATAAAATCCTCTGCACCCTGGGAATACTGATTCATGTGAGCGTCATCATAGAAATCCTAAAGAGACAATGTATTCACTTGATAATCTTGATCAATGCCTTTATCTGCCCTAAGACATTCTTGTAAAGTTATTTTTCCAAACTTATAGAAATCTATCTCAGCCTCAACATCATCTTTGATCGCTGAGGAAGAATCTTTAGTAGAAAAAGACTGATTTATGAAAAGTGGATCGTTGTTAACTTTAAGTACATCATGTTGATCTGAAGCATTATGAGAATGAGGGGCCCTACTAATCTAAAAAAGGTCATTATCAACAAATTGATTACCGCTTAGAGGCCTTTGATCATTTTCAAAAATCACACCCTCCTCTGCTACAATTTCATTAATTATTTTCGAAGCCAACTCTGTTAACATTTTATCAGAAAGTTTCTAAGCTTTTAATTCAACTACAACACTTTTGTTGAATACTTTCTTCTTATCTGTCATATCAATCGGATAATCTTGGAACATTAGATGTTGAACAATTGTGTTTAACTCATAACCAGAAGACTCTATTTTCTCCCACTCTGTGGCTCTTATAGCTGAAGGGCAAATCTGATATTTTGTGGAAGTATATTGCAAGAGCATGAGCATACTTCTTAATGTGTAAAAGAAGAAGATAAACACTTTATACAAATGGAGAATGATCTCAAATTGGGTGTAAAGTGTGCATGGAGATAAAGCTGAGAACTCTTTGATGGCACCCTCATCATTATCCTGAGAAGATCCCCAAATCAAGCATACTACATGATCTGTACAATGATCCTCACATACAAACACCTCTGACTAAACCAACTTCTTACATTGAGAGGTAAAATGACCTAATTTATGTTGATATTTATGAATAATATCCTAAGTTTGTAGAACAATAATCTATTCCAAAACACCCCATTTTGATGTGATTTTAATCTGACTTGGCAACACCTTTGATGAATCAATTAATACACAAACCTTGATATCATGATGTGGAAACTCAAAAGGGATGAGATCATGTTTAATCAAAATACTAATTTTGTTGGCAATGATTTCCACAATCTCTATATCTTTATGTTCCAGAGGAAACAGTGGTAGAGCAATCCAATGGGGAAAAAAAAGACAGGCCTTGTTATCCAGTTTAAAATTTGGAGTCCATATCGTGGTGAACAGACCCAAACCTTTACAAAAGCAACATTTGTTTTTATGAATGACATCCCTCTTATCGACAGACTCAAACACTGCAAAAAAAAAACCCGAGTTAAGGTCCATTCGAAATATATCCTTCAACCCAACCCAAAATTGAAAAGCCCAAGACCTAATATCTGAAAATAACAATGCGTTACTTGAAAACTTACCAATGAGGGCTATTTGCCAAAGAAATCCAATATGTTCCTACAACATATGCTCTAGAAGATTAATATTTACCATGGTTTGAGGGTCATGATGAGCCTGAAATGCTACCTTTGTTTGTTTGTAATGATCTGGAGGTGCCTTCGATTGTTTTGCTTGCCAGATCTGTTTGAGATTTTTTGGATCGAAGGGTTCTCTAATCTACGTAGTCTGAGGGATCTTGACTCTAGGCTCTCTATTTTGATTCTGAAATCCTCTACTAGACCCAAGTGTTTCTGTTGTGAAACTGGAAGTAAGTCCAATATGCACTGGAGAACCATGAGGAGTTACTTCACATATGTCGAATATCAGTTGTTTATGTTTTCTCCTTGGATCTCCCTTCCCATTATGCATTTTAAGGAGACCTGGTTTTGAGAAATGGGGCCGATTATGGTTTAAATTTTTTTCCCGCCCAAACATATTTTTGAAATGTACTTGATCTGAAGTAAGTAGTGCTTGCTTATGTGTAACCCTAGGTTTCATGTCTTCCTATCTTGTAGATTCTCCATGCTCATAGCTTGAAATTCCTTGGAATCATGGTGGGTCTACCGTAAGGTATGAGGAAACCCCTTGCTACTATAATGACAGGTTGAACTTATGCACACCTACTAGGAAGTCACCTTACTACTGTAGTGGCGGGCTAATCTTTCATGCTCTTGCTATGTGTGTGCATCTTTATATGAAACCTATGTGTGTGAATTTTGTACCTAATCTGTAGACACAACACTTCAGTAAAACATTAGAGGTTAGCAAAAAAATGAAATCGTGCAATGAATTGAAAGCTAAACTAACCAGGCGATTTACTGCCTTCTAATAGGTGCGAGTATGATGTTCTCAGATTGTTATTGAGATCAGTGACCTTGACGACACCTAAATGAAGGATTTGAATGCAAAACTTGATATGAAATATGAATGCAATCTATTTTTATTTTTATTTTCTATGTAATGATATGATGAAAAACTGATATGAATCTATGATATGTAAGATGAAATTGATTTGCAATGAATTGATCTAAGATGAATTCTAAATGATATGCAATACTCAAAAATAAGAATGATCTCACAATAGCTTGGATTTGCAAAGATGATTCTTCATTCTCCAATTCAGCAGTGTGATTGTGCAATTCTTGTGGATTTGAGAGATGATTTGTGAAGAGCTAAAGCCTTAATTTATAGAAATCCAGGGCTTTGAGGATGCATGAAAGAAAGCCATAAATCACTCAAATAACTCAGGTTGATTTTTGAGTTATCTAATTATAAAGAATAATTAACTCACAAAAACATGCAAAAGCAGAGTTGAACTCAAAATAGAGTTTAGCTTTAATTGATAATTGATAGTTGTCTGCTTTTGTGATTGTGCATGTTTTAATTTATGAATTAATTTAATAATAAAGTGATTTATTTCCAACTTAACTGATTTTGAAAAATAAAACAATTGATTTATGGGTTAATCAATTATTTTTCAAACTTTTATTCAAAAATAATATTATTAAAAATTGACAACTTGCTTTAATTAATTAAATAAGAATTTAATCAATTATTCATAGGATTTTGGATTTATTCTCAAAATTAAATAATACAATTTAGGAATAAATATAATTAACTTCAATTAAATAATTAAGTGACATAATTAAATCTAATTAATTAAATATTGAGAATATTCAATTAATCAAACTTTAGGATAAATATGATTTATCGCCAAATAATCATTAAATTAAAGATAATTATGATAATTAGGAATATTGCTAGGAATATTCCCCGATGCAAAATTTGAGATAATCAATTAGGATTCGATGATGTGCCGATGTGCCTTAGGTTAGGACTTTGATGTCGATTTCATTCGATGTGTTGATATAGAAGGTTAATGAACCTATAGCCCATTTTTGGGGTATTACAAAACCTAGGATTAACAAAAAAGGGCTTCACTGGCTGAACTATTGCTTTAACTTTGAATATCTTCATAACATCATCCTTACCTTCCTGAATCAACAAGTCGACATTAAGAGCATTTTTCTGTGCAAAGGGACAAGTCTGAAAGCCCTTGATATTATTACGTTGTTTACAATGCCTTCCTGGTTGCACAATTGGAGGGCCTCGAAAAATGTTTGAGAAGTCTCGATCAGTATTCGGCCCACTGCTATGGTGCTTGTTGACGTAATGTTGTGCATGAAATCATTGCCCTTGCCTATCCCATGTCTGGATTTCACTTGGGTAACATTTACGACTGATCCTATGAGCATAAAATTGCCCCTGCTTCCCTCGCTCTACCCTTGCCCGTACGCTCACCATCTCCTCAAATTCCATCCTTTGACAATATTTTGTTATCATTTATTAATTTATTTTACTTCCTTTAAATATCTAATTTAAAACCAAAAAATACATTCTAATTTTAAAACAAAAATCTAATTTACATTAAGAAGCCTTGGAATTTCTTTATATGATGCCAATGCTTGAAAAATGTAATAAAAATCCTAATTAATGTAAAACAAGAATTAAAATTATGCTTTAATTCAATTTTTTTTCAAGGATATCCCAAAGTGGGGACTGATCTCCATCACATTTATTTTTGCATTGGCTGAAAGAGTATAAAATATGACAGATTACAAATAAATAATTTAAAGAAATTTGTGCAATAAATAGTTAAAAGAAGGTAGAAAATGTTTGAACTGTAGAAAAAAAGAGTGACATTTTTATCTATGAAAAAAAAAAAATGTGTGTTGTACTGTCAAGATTCAAATTGGCAAAAAAGACTACTAATTGCTTCATATTCACACATTCATGCATGCAATAAATTGATTGCCAAAGGTTTAGCACAACAATAGTTAAAAACCAATTCATTTCACCACAACACAAACAATATGAGATTTGCAAATATTTTTAAAGAGAAAAATCCTTTGAATCATCATCATTGTCCTATCCATCTTCATTTCTCTCACTAGAGAGTAAGTTCAATCTGATTTTAGATAGTTTAATTCAGATTGTACATAAAGGTTTCTTGGTACAGACAAATTCAATACAATTCAAGTTGAAAATATCAATAAAAGTATAACAATAGAAATTTAATTAAAATGGTTGATAATTCTATGATGCATATCCACAAAAATAGTTCTAAAAATATGTTGATTCACGGAGTTGGGAG
This sequence comes from Chamaecyparis obtusa, assembly GCA_027943335.1. Classification (NCBI taxonomy): domain Eukaryota; kingdom Viridiplantae; phylum Streptophyta; class Pinopsida; order Cupressales; family Cupressaceae; genus Chamaecyparis; species Chamaecyparis obtusa. The sequence goes on along the minus strand of BSBK01006184.1, from coordinate 224,729 downwards.
AATTTTTCTCAAATGCCAAGTAGGAAAATGATTTTGACACCTACTACCATATTCTCTTTAATTTAATTGATAACATTTATACTATTGAACATGCCGAATAACTGAGAGGGGGGATGAATTATTTAGTCCCACACAACTACCTTTGTTGGTCAACTCACAAACACCAATATTGACAACTTTAGATTTTTCAATTAAACACATCAAACATCCACATAAAATGTAAGCATTAAGAACACAAAAACATTGACAGAGAGAACACCGGGATTTACGTGGAAACCCAAATTGGGAAAAACCACGGAGAAGCTAAATCTCAAGAAATGTAAAACACCTATTAAGGTGACATCGGTATGGTGATTCATATAAAGGCTCATTGTCGACTGTGCTCACTGTAGGTAAGGCTCATTGCCAACCATGTTAACTACCCTTAAAAATAAGAAGGCTCACTACCAATTCAAGAGGCTCACTTCCAATACAAAGAGACTCATTTCCAAATTATTTGAAATAAAATTGAATCCACCATTGAGATTCACCAAAAATCTGCCACATACATGATGAACAACACGTAGATCTCTAGAAATAGGTTCACAATCATTTTGCATACCAGAAAAACATAAGCCACACAAATAACAAGACTCCTCACCCTTCTTATACTGATTGATGTCATCAACCATTTTGTCCAAACACAATTTGAAATAGGTCACACCAAGACATTCTCATAGTGGTAAGGAATGATATGTGGACCACCTTGACCAATACAACTTTCCTCACACATGCCAACATGCAACACCATCTCCAAAGCCATTAGTTTCAATGGACATGTTGAACACATTACATAATAATGGATGGGACCAAAACATAAATGAATACGCTCCAAATAGGATCAACCAAAAAAATGATCCACCAAATGTTGCACATAATGTAGAACTGCCACCAAAAGAGAAATTTGTTGGTGAACACTTCTATTGAGACACACATCTTATCGGTACATCAACTGATACTACCAAGACTATTAGTACATAGCAACTGATATGAATAGAACATGAATATGCATAGGATATGTTGAGATCAATGGAAACCATTAATGACAACACCATGAATAGCATCAACTTCACATTATAACAATCTTCCCCTTTTTTATTGATGGAAACATTCATCAATAACAAAGCAAACAACTCCAAATGATATCAACAACAAGGTTCTCAACTTTCCATCTTACTTTGACTTTCTCCCCCTTTGATAACAATGAAAAAAGGACAAAATCCCCTTGAAAAACACACTCTTCTCCCCCTGAGAGGAAGACACCATGCACTGATCTAGAAATGAATAATCATGTAACCATGTTGGACCAATGCATACACTGATGCATTATAATGAATGCTAGGAAGGGGAAGAATGCATAGCTCCCCCCTCAGATACTCAAAAGTATCCTTGCACAAAGGTTTTGTGAATATGTTTGTTATCTACTCCTTTGTAGGAACACAATCAAGCTTTACTTCACCATCCAACTTCTTTTCTCTGATAAAATGATTTTTGATAGATATATTATTTGTTGTGCAATGCTATACTGGATTCTTTGACATGCTTATTGCACTAGTATTACCACACATGATTGAAATTGGTTCTTTAAATATAAATCCTATATCCTTCAAAGTTTGTTTCATCCATAATACCTAAGTATAATACGAGGAGGATGCAATGTATTCTAATTCAACAGTTGATAAATTTACAAAATCCTACTTCTTGCTTGACCAAGCAACTAATCGGTAGCCAAGAAAGTAATCTCTAACACTGCTACTTCTTTGTTTATCCAAACATCTTGTCTAATCTACATCGGTATAGGTTGTTAGTGTGAAATCTGGACATTTTGGATACCATAAACCAAACTCATTTGTTCCTTTTAAATATATGAATATCCTTTTCACCACTATAACATGTGATTCTTTTGATTCTTGTTGAAATATAGCTGCCAGACATACTACATACATTATATTTGGTCTAGTAGAAATTAGGTACAATAATCCACCAATCATTGATCTATATTTACTTGCATCTACTTTCAGTGACTCATATTTCTTAGCTTACAACCAATAATAATTGGAGTACATACCAGTTTGGAATTCTCCAAACCAAACTTCTTTAGCAATTCCTTGACATACTTGGACTGAGAAATGAAAAAGCCTTTGATGCTCTAAATTACCTATAATCCAAGAAATAATTCAATTCTCCTATCATAGACATCTCAAACTCCTTTTGAATCTCTTCTGAAAATATTTTGCATAAATCATCCTTTCGTCTGAAAATAATATCATCAACATACACAACAAAAATTAGAATATGATCTGAATCTTTCTTGTAATATAGATTGTTGCTGACAAAACCTTTCTAAAAATTTTGTCCAATCAAATGTCTATCCAATCTGCTATACTAGGCTCTTGGTGCCTGCTTCAACTCATACAATGCCTTCATCAGTCTACATACTGCTTCTGATTTTTCTTCTAATCTGAAATCTTCTAGTTTCTCAATGTAAAATTGTTCCTTCAACTCTCCATTCAAAAATGTTAACTTCACATCCATCTAATAAACCTTGAAATACTTGTCTTGCAAATTCCATAAATATTATGATCACCTCCATCTGAGGAACAAAATAATAAGTTTCCTCAAAATCAATTCCTTCAATCTGAGTATATCCTTTGCAAACTAGTCTTGCCTTGTTTCTTATCACTTTACCATTCCCATCTAACTTGTTTCAGTACATCCACTTAGTACCAATCACATTCTTATTTGTCAATTTGGGCACAAGTTCACAGGTTTGATTCTTCTCAATTTGATCAAGTTTTTCCTTCATAGCATTTATCCTATTCGGATAATTGCATGCTTCTTCTACAGATTCAGGTTGAAGCTCTAACATTAAACATAACAAATCATGATCTTGGGTTTCTCTACTTCTAGTAAAAACTCCTCTATTCTTATCTCCAATGATATGATTCTTTTGTACATACCTTGGTTTCTTAGTTGTAGATGTCAGTGTCACTTGAGTATCTTCTTCTTCTTTCTTTTCCTCATTTCTTCTATCCTCTGTATTAGATTCATACTCAATGTGTCACTTAGGGACCTTCGTAAATTCTTCATCAACCTTCACATTCACACTTTCCACAATTTTGTTCAATCTTTTATTGTAGCATTGATACACTTTGTTTCTTGTAGAATAACCCAGAAATATTCCTTCATCTGACCTGCTATCAAACTTTCCAAGATTTTATTCATCTTTTCAAATGTAACACTTGCTCCCAAATATTTTTAAGTATTTAACTGTAGGTGCTCTTCCATGCCATAACTCATATGATGTCTTTCCATATTTCCTTCGGTACTGGACTCTATTTAGAGTATACATAACAATATGTATTGTCTCTCTCTAGTATATCTCTAGTAGATTCACTTCCTTCAACACGATTCTTGTTACCTCCTTAATTGTTTAGCTCATCCTTTCCACTACACCATTTTGTTGTGGTGTTCTAGTTGCTAAAAATTATCTCTTAATTCCACACTTTTCACAATAACTTTCAAACTCATCAGAAGTAAACTCTCCTCTTTTGTCATATCTCAAATATTTTATCTTCCTACCACATTCATTTTAAACTCTAGCCTTGAATATTTTAAACTTCTCAAATGCCTCATATTTATCTCTAAGAAAAGAAACCCATGTCATCCTTGAATAGCCATCAATAAAAAGTATAAAGTACCCTTCACCTTGAAAACTCCTTGTTCTAGTAGAACCACAAATATCAGTGTGCACAATCTCCAATACACCGATAGATGAATAGTCTTTATCCTTGAATGATTCTCTTCTCTACTTCCCTTCTTGAAAATCCTTACAGATAATGTTTTCTGGTTTACATAGTCTGGGTATATGTCTCACTGCATGAGATGATCTTATTCTCACCAAGTTATCAAAGTTTATGTAAGAAATCCTCCAATGTCAAAGCCAATGGTCATCGGTCTGAGATAGTAGACATCATCCTTCTAATGCTCCTTCTAGCTGGTACATGTTTTTCCTATTCTTTTCTCAATTGCAATTAGGTCTCCTGATCTCTTTTAAATTTCACATCATTCATTCTTGAAAATAACATCATATCCATTCTCACACATCTATCCAACACTCAAAAAATTGTGATATAAACCCTTCACATAATAAATATTGTCAGTATTCTTTCCATCAAAAGTAATAGACCCTCTACCAACAATGTAAGCAACCTTATCATCACAAAATCTAATAAGACCACCACCATATTTTTTAAGTGAAACAAAATTACTCTTATTTGCAATCATATGATGAGAACAACCATTGGCTATTAACCATTCATATTTCTTTCTTCTAACATACAAAGAACTTTCAACATCATCATCAACATTATTACAAATATCAATTTCCCATTTCTTATCCTCTTTAGCATAAAACACACATTCTTTTTTTTCTAACTCATCATATTAGATACTAGCAACTTCATTCACATAGTAAGCCTTCTTATTGAGCTTCTTAAATTTAAGTCTAGGACCCTTCTCTGGACATATGGTTGCCAAATGACCAATGTTACCACATCTAAAATATTTAAGAGGTAACATACCTTTATAATTGTCAGTACCTTTCTTCAATCTCCTTGCAAATTTTTCTTCAAACTCTTCTTCATCATCGCCATTAGGATCATCATTTGATTTTGTTACTTTGAATGTTGTTTTAGATCTACTCTTGTCTCTTTCAAACTTCCTTAACTCAAATGTGGTCAGGGTGCCAAACAATTGTTCTTTGATAAAATTATTTGGATCATACACCTCCTCAATTATCAAGATCTTATCACTATAGTTGTCTGGTAATGTCATCAAGATCTTCTCTATGAAGTCTTCATCGATAATAGTGTCTCCTTGGTTTTTGATTTCATTCATTGCATTCTCAACTCTTTGAAAGTAGCTTTTGATATCTTCACCATTATCCATTATTAGATTCTCATAATGTCTCTTAGCTATCAGATTCTTAGATAACTTAACTCTGTCATTCCCCTCATAGATCTCTTTCAACTTTTCCCAACTTTATAAGAAATCTTCAAAGAAATAACTGTAGCAAAATCAGACTTTGATAAAGCACTAGTGATAGCATACCTTTGTTTCTCATTCTCCTCATATGCCCCGATCTCATCCTGAGTGTTAACCCCATTTTAAGGAAATACATACTCTGTCTCCACGTGCTTCCAGGTCTTGTAAATAACCAATACCAAGTATCCTTTTATTTGATCTTTCCATGAACTATAGTCTGATCCATCAAATATGGGAATGTTCAATTTATGCGCCATCAGATCTTCCTCAAGTGGCTAAGATATTCATCAAAGAACCAAGCTCTAATACCAATTGTTGAACATGTTGAATAACTGAGAGGGGGGATGAATCAGTTATTACCACACAACTTATAAAATGTAAGCATTAAGAACATAGAAATATCAACATAGAGAACATTGAGATTTAGGTGGAAACCTAAATTGGGAAATACCATGGAGAAGCTATTTCTCATGAAATGTAAAACACCTATTAAGGTGACATTGGTATGGTGATGTGTACAAAGGCTCATTTTAGGTAAGGCTCACTTCCAATACAAAGAGGCTCAATGCCAAGGTATTTGAAAAAAAATGAATCCACCACTAAGATCATTGTCACCAACAATCTTCCACATGCACGATCAACAACACTTAGATCTTCAGAAATAGATTCGCAATCACTTCGCATACAATCAAAACATAAGCCACACAAATAAAAAGATTCATCATCCTTCTTATACTACTTGAAGCCATTAATCATGGTGGCCAAACACAATTTGAAATAGGTCACACCAAGACATTCTCACGGTGGTAAGGAATGAGATGTGGACCACCTCAACCAATACAAATTGGCTTGCACATGCCAACACACAACATCATATCCAAAGATATCAGTTCCAATAGACATGTTGAACACGTTACATAACAATGATTGGGACCAAAACAAAAACAAACACACTCCAAATAGGATTGAACCAGACAATTGATCCACCAAATATTGCACATAATGTATAACTGCCACCAAAAGAAAAATATGTCGGTGAACACTTTTACCGAGACACACATCTTCTTGGTACAACAACTAATACTACCAAGACTATCAGTATGCAAAAACTGATACAACCAGAGCATGAACATGCATAGGATATGTTGACATCAATGACAACCATTAATGAACAACATCATGAATAACATCAACTTCACATTCTAACATATACTTCTAAGAATTTTCTCAGTGACTTAATTGCAAGTCTCTATCAAAAGAGATGGAATAAAGTACTTTAGTTTTCTAGAAATCAACTCTAATTTATGATTGATAAAGACAGATAACTACTTTTGTTTGTATGTTCTATTCATCATACAAAATATATTGTTTTTTCTAAAGCTAGGAGTAATTTTATTTTATTTTCTAACCTTATAAAGAATACTTATATTTCAAAATAAAATATATAACATACATGTTTTTGTTCTATCTTTGAGATACTTATGCTACTGTTAAAATTGGTTGATCTAGCTAGAAGAGAGTTGAATAGAACCAAAATATAGTAACCTTCACTTACAAGTACACAAAATGAATGAGATGAGACCAATTTATAATTTAATTTTTACTACACAAATATAATATGCTTGGCGTGGTTGTGGTACAAATAGTATACCTATGCACATTTGAATAGTGTTAGATTATACAAGGAAAAAGTTAACATGCAAGAGTTTCGCAAAAGGGATTTATTAAAGTGCTCTATAAAGCTTCATTTCAAATGTTGTTCGGTAGTTAAAAATATGAATTTACTAAAAATTTACAACAAATTATTCATTTTGGATTTGTTGAAAAGACTTTAGAAACTAAAGAAAAACACATTTGATAGTTATAAAGACAAATTCTACAACTATTTTCAACATCCTCGCTACCTATATCAAATTGTGATACTTTTATCAGGATTCAACTATGTAGTTTTTGACTCAAACTCATTGACCCATGTTTCATGAGTAGTAGTTCATAAGAATCCATCTCTCATAAGAATGAATGGAACACTTAGCACAATTTGACTTCTGGAAAATATCTCCTACTTATCACGTGTCAAATTGTCAGCCTTTAGAACATCCTATAGACATCCATTGAAGCATAAAGCTCTTGGGAAATAAAATCTTATGGAAAATGGTTTCATAGATTGAAATGGTTGCAGGGTATGCACAAAGGCTATATGAAAGGGTAGGTTTCAAATGCCCAAATGGAAGCTAGAAAATATGGAGATGGGCACCCATCTGAAAGAAATGTACAATTTGGGTAAGATGAAAATTCCCTCCCCAAATAAATGTGTGTTTAGCAAGTTGAAATCCCAACTACAATGATTCATTATTAACATGACTTTAAAACAAAAAGTTTATAGCCTTTCTAGTTACCTCCTCCCAATATTGGATGTTACATTCAAAAGGGAGGCCATCCAATGAAAAATATTAAGATAAAATGAAATCTTTAGAAATAGGACATGGAAAGCAATCAAAGGCATAAAATATGTATGCAAAAGACAACGAGAGTCAAAATGAACTATTAGGTCAAACAAATAAGACACCTCAACAAAATGTGGTAATATGAAACACCATCATTGTAGAACAAGTTAAGAATGGATTTATTGCAAAGACCTTGCTAATCATTGTATTCATATATCTAGTACAAGGAAATAACAAGGTGTCTACCTATCTATATCAAATTGGGCAAGGTGGAGGAGTAATGGTCAATATTTAGGAAAAAAAGGAAGTCATGTAAAGTACAAATCTAATTTATAGTTAGAATGAAACCATCATATTAAAACATGATTTTTCTACTATTATCATTGTTTGATATCGGTATGGAAGAGTTAGAGATTTAGATTTGAGTTGGATAATGTCAATGAATAGGGTGATTTTGATGGTTCTATAAGTTGTAAGAGGAATAATAGGTGTGATAGAAGGAAGGGCCTCATAATTAATGATGTTCAATGATGGAGTGTGGTGTCATTAATCCAAAACCATAGAATGTAGAGTTTGTGATGGTTTCTATGTGATTAATCCATGGAGGACATAGGGATGGTTAGGAGTGAATGGATTATTCAATGTAGATGGGGTTTGAGAGTAGGTGGAGGATTAGGATTATAGATTGGAGGGGTGGGATTAGATGGAGGATTGGGATTGGATGGAGAATTGATATATGAGAGATTTGAAGGTGGATTGAGATAGGATAAAGTCACTAGTGGAATAAGATAGGATGGATTGGATATGGATTGAGAAGGGTGGAGGGGTTAGGATGATGAATTGGAGGATTAGGAATAGTTAGAGATTGGAATTATAGGTTGAAAAATAGATTGATGGATACCAGGATGATTTTTATTTGGATATGGGATGAAGGTGTAGTGTTTTGAAAAGATTTTGATTGAGATATGACTAGGGGAGAGGGTAAAGCTATGGATATTAGATGAGGAGGATATGTAGGTGTATGGTAAGAAGGAGATGTGGTGGATGAATAAAATGGATTTCACTTGCTAAATGTAGGAAACATATTACTAATGGATATGCATGGCGACATAGTGGGATAGATCACATGAACAATTAGATTATGGAAGATGCTTGGAGAAAGCTTGATAGTGATGATGGTATCAAGGTGGTAAATTTCATACTTTTCTTAATAAAAAGACACTCTCATCATCATTGAGACATAATGGATATGAAGGAAATCTATGATGGAGAAACTAATAATAAGAAGATTGTGACAAGGTATTTAGTTGGTGAGTTGGATAGGGATGAAGGATGAGTATTGATGACCTATAAAAGCTTGGATTAGGATTGACAAAAATCTCAAGTTGGGATTCAGATTAAGCCCAAAATAGGATGGGGATTCACTTTAAAGAAGTTGGAAAGAAATTGGATCTAAAAAAAATGAATTGTATAGCTAAGTGTAGAGGGGAAAACTTTGATGAGGGTTTTGGGCTAGGAGAAAAAAGGGCTGTCTATGGTTTGAAGGGTTTTCTCTCTAGATTTTGGATTGGAGCTTTCCCATGAACATGGTAGATTCACCTAAGGAAGGGGTAAATTCACAAAATAAGATGAAAGGAAAATTCACCTAAAATTACGGTATATTCATATAATTGGCAATGAATATATTTGAATGGGGGATTAATGATTGGATAGGAGCATGAAGGTGACTAGCTGAATTTTCCCAAGAATAGAGTGGGTTTCTTAAGGATGGATGGATGAAACCTAGTAGGTAGATGATTGGGGGTGATGACAAGGTAGATTCACCCAATTCCATGGTAGATTTATGTAAGATGGAGTGAATTTGTTGAAGAGTAGGGTGTATTCACCCAAAGATGAAAATGACTAGACTAAAGATAACTGATTGCTTAGGCATATTCACGCAAGGATGATGAAGAATAGACTAGTAGAGTTTGATTACTTAGGTGGATTCACCAAATTATAGGGTGTATTTACCAAAAGAGAGAGGAGTTACCCAACTATAGGGAAAATTTATCCAATGATGATAGGAATGGGAGGAAAAAGGATTCAAATATGTAAATAATAAGATAAAAATATTACTCAAATATGATTGAATAGAGATAAGTACTAGATTATAATAAGAAGATACACTAGAAACCCTAATATGCCTTGATTATTTAGATATGAGTGACAATTAATGTAGACTCATAGTACAAGCTAATACTGTCTATTGATGGCTAGATAACCATATATTAAGACCCACAAAGGTGAAGGAACTCTTACCAATCATGAACTAATGGTGATGCCTCGGTAGGCTCTACCCTAATACATGATACATTGTGAGTAATAGTAAGGATGTAATTCCACATAACACAATATTCCAAAAATAACTTATAAATTCCATAATGGAAAAAGAATAATATTACATAAATAAATTTTTATTTTTATTTTTTTCTCACGTATGAGACAATATAACATAATTACATCAATTTGAAAAATGATTTGATACATCTAATGAAAATGATAAAGATAGACCATCATTAGGTTGATTACATCATATGAACTTTAAGATGTAAAAATATGTGGAATAAGGTTTAGTTCAATGGGGGTTTGCACATAAAAGAGACCCTAAACCAATATTTAACACATACATGAAATTCTAATGATAAGGAATATAAATCTGGAAATGCTTGCAAAGAACAATGAAATGAAATACATACCTCATAACATAGCTGATCTAAGAATACCCATTTTCTGGTGTCTATATTGAGTTTTTAGAAATTCCACAATTAGATCTGGAACGAAAACACATAGATAGAGAAAACCCAGAAATCTTTTCCTTTTCTGAGCCAGGTCGACCTTGACCCCTTTATGTCAACCTTAACCTACAATGCTCCGACATAAATTTTGTTCACGGATCTTGAAATTTTTTTGAAAAGGGTATCCAAATCTGCTTTGCAACTCCCGAAACAATGATTGTAGATATCTAAAAATGGTGTTTTGGGGTGGCTATATAGGGTTTTGCCTTAGTCAAACCCCCATTTTGGTGGTTTCCACCTCCACGAATAGTTAGATGTAATGGAATATGTGTGTGTGTTGCTCGTAGGAAGAGCTTTGAATGTGCAATGCCAAGATCTAATCCTCTAGATTGAAACCCTAGCATGAATTGAAATGAGAGAGAAATGTATATATTTGAATATGATAAAGAAAGCATATCAAGCCCCCAAGGCTAAAGTACTCCTACCAAACTCACCATCCATAGTTGCTACCCCATTATTGTATCTTTTGAATGCTTGAATGTTGAAAATGGTAGATCAAGGAAGAAGGAATCTTTCTTTCTCCAAATGAATGTCCACAATAACTTGTCCAAAAAATTCTTGCTTGCATCAAGGCATCATCAATATCTTGTTCTCCTATAGCATTCTCTTGCAATCTTGCATCATCATCTCCTCATAGCTTCTTGCTTGTTACTCGATGGTAGCTTCTCACGACTTATCGAAATGAAGGCAAAAGAGAGTGCTTATATAGAGCTTTCAAGGCAAGGTTCCTTGGGTAATGTAAGGGCCCCTAATTCAAATTTCACCTTGAATTATGGTCTAATCACAATAGCCAACTAAGGAGGGAAAATATTAAATGAATTTTGAATAAAAACCCTTCCACATTCAGATCTAGAGGCCCGTTTTTAATTTTAGGCCCCACTATGATCTAAATTTGGAAGCGGGGACCAAAAACCAACAAAGGTCAAGGTCGACCTTGACCCTGACCCAAGGTTTTAGGCCAGTCAACATAGAAATCAAAGAAGTTTTTGGGTCAACCAAAGACTTAGAATGATGGGAAAACATGACAAAATGTTGGAAAAGGGCACAAAGTCCTATAAGAGATGTGATGATGGCTAGGAGGGCCAGTATACAGGTCCTACCTAGAAAATAGAGCCACAAAAAAGGAAATCAAGGAGAATCCTTAGGATCCTAACCCTAATTTCACCTAGAAATAAATAATCAAGTGCAAATGCATCCTAAATGCAAATCTATCATGAAAATGCACTAAGTGAGGGTGCTAAACCTACCAAGATGGAAGTGATTCCATTTTAAGATGATACATTTATCCCCCACTTTAGCTTAGATATGCCACTACATGAATATGCAAGCTAAAGTAAGAAAACATCATAATAAATAAAAAGGATATAACCAAGTCCTCAATGTAGAGATCCTGGAAAAAACTGTTAGTACCCACAACCTGTAGCACACAAGGTTAATGAAAATCCATAAATCACCTAAGAATTACTACAATGAAATTGATAAGTGCACATAGCCCCTTATGCCCCTTGTTTTGGCTTTCTACTTTTGAAGGGTGAAATAGGGTGATAAGGATAGCCTTATACCCTAGATATGCAATTTGTTGAAAAAAGCCTTTTCCTAAACCAATTAGAAAGATTCCTATCCTTCCTAAATTGATTCAAGGAGTTAGGTTTCTGAATCACAATTAAAATGCCACAGATGACATTGAAAATGGAGCTACAGAACTCAAGTTATGATGAAAAGAGTGAATGTCTATCTAAGTGCATATTAAGGGAAATTCAAATTTAACATAAATAAACCCTAACAAAAACCCTAAAAAAAACCCTAATTTTGATCTATAAATAAGGGAAGAGAGAACATACCTACTCATTCTTACCATTTGTAGAGTTTAGGAGAGAAAGCAAGATGCCGAGATGAGAAGAACTTTGAGCGAAATGAATGGAGCTCCTAGGACAATGCCTGGCTACCGAACAACCACTTCCCGAGGTAAGTTTTCTTTTGTTGATTTCTGTAATCTCAAATTCCTATTTTTATAGGCAAGTTTGACCCTGACCCTTAAAGGTCGACCCTGACCCAGTTATGTCAACCTTGACCCTTTAAGGTTGACATGAACTAGGAAGGTCTACACCTATTCTGGAGTGAGGTCAACCTTGACCTAGTCAAGTTGGATTTATAGTTTTGTGGTTCTAAAGTTTTGATATGATGTCGGTTTGTGCTTACAGGACTTGGTTTGTCTCTGAGAGCACCCCTTTGGAGGGCCACTACTAATCATCAGAGAGAAACTGTTCGAGCTGAGCAAGGATAAGATACAACTATTGAGAGATGTAGGATTGTACTAGGTAACAATCCTACCACAGATGAGATTCCACCGAGCCATGATATCGGATCTTATAGAGAGGTGGGATGAGGACACACGTTGCTTTCATCTTCCCTCAAGAGAGATCACAGTGACACTAGAGGATGTGTATAGGATCCTATGACTTTCAATTCAACATGAGCCTATCAGGCCGAGAGTACAATGGGGTCCTGAGGATTTCCATGCAGATGTAGAGTATTACCTAGGATGAGTTCCATAGATGTGAACTCAAGTAGACCAGATCACCCTATCAGCCATATTGGTAGGTCTGACACCCTTAGTATGAAGGGTTATGCTATGTATACTTTCTTTAGTTGTAGTACCCAACACAAAGGGTACAACCTTTTCAGTACCTTTTACCCATCTCATACACAATATGGAGAGTGATAGGACTATCTTCGCATGGGGCTACATCATTTTAGCCCATCTATACCATGAGTTATGTCAGTTGGTGAGATATCAATGAGAGAGTCTCATAGTATGCACACTTTTACAAATTTGGTTGTTTGAGCACTTTACATGTACATGACCACAAGGTGTTCTGATGATGGTAGATGCGATCACACCGAGAGCCTTTGCTTATCCACTAGGAGATGTCTGGCAACACAAAGATATCCTCTATTGGATGGTACATCTAGACCGTGTACCAGGCATAGATGTGATATGGAGACCATACTGTCTCATGACAAAGTGACCAGATACATGACATCAGATGAGAAACTCACAGCAACACAAGCTGCTAGAGGGTCATTAGAGTCACATAGTGATGCCATACTACTATGATTGAGTGATGAGATAGTTTGGTCTTATACAGGGGGTCCCTAGAGAAGTACCTCGGTATGCACATTTGATGAGATACTATCAGAGACCTAGCACTATACGTTGGCCATCAGGAAAAGACATTGTAGACAATAATATAAATGAGACAAAGGCTATAGAGGTAGACCTAGATGCGACCTATTCAGGTGTTAGCAGGGACTACATTAGCTACTGGAGTCTGAAGGGAACCCATCCCATCTTCCCTGATGACTATCCCACAGGTGATCCAGGCCTTTTAGAGATGACACACTGATATAGTAGCATACCAAAGGAGAAGGAGGATTATAGAGACAAGGAGGATCCTATCTCCATGGGAGATCCCATGGAGGAGGAGAGAACAAAGGAGAGAGAAGATGAGATGCCCCAGTTGATAGTACCAGTGCAGATGTACATGTTGTTCATGCATCACCAATGAGATCACGATGACCTCCACACACCCATACAGAGACACCACCTCTGAGACCTAGACACAATGAGCATAAAGAGAGTAGTCACTCCATGCCCCCACCATCTAGACCCTTTAGTGATGCCCGAGAGGGATATCTAGGTATAAAACATGCATTTGATTTGAATATTTATCTTAATTTGTGAAGAAAAAGGACTAAAAGATAAATATATTTTAATTCTGCATCTAGCGTAGTGGAGTGGAGGAGCTTTATATCTAAGGTCTTGAAGGATACATGTCTGTCCTATTGTCTATCAATGAGCGAGTGAGAGTTCCCCATTGGTCTCAAAGATCCTAGCAGGCATGCCAATATCTTTGCGTGTGTCTGACGAGAGCTAAGGTTATGTAGAGAGAGAGAAGAGAGGCTGATGGTTGACTTACGAAGATCACATGAGTGCATATATGAGCTTAGTATACCAAGGATACATTCATAGACTATCGAACATAGATCTTCATCTTCTCATCATATATCAGAGAGATCTACGAGCCATCGACCACCAGAGCATAGGGATAGAGAGAGTGGTAGATAGGGCATTGTGCCACATATGTATCAAACTCAAAAGAATTTATAAATGAAAAACTCTCTTTTCTAGTTAGTTCTATGATTGATTACTATATGTTCACCAATAACATAAAACTTAACAGAAAGAAAGAACGTGTATAAATGTATTCAAATGTAATTTTCTAAAATCACATAACCTATAAAACAAACATAACTATTTTATAAGGAATACATAAATACACAAGGAAAGAAAGATGTACTAGGGATAATAATGTTTAAGATGCACAATATTGATAGGTTCCTTAAAAGGCACACCATTCATATCAGCAATTTTGTAAGCACCTGAACCAAAGTCCTCAATTACAACAAAAGGACCAAGCCAATTAGGACTAAACTTTCCTTTTTCACTAGGTAAAGCATTCACATTTCTTTGATTCTCATATAATACTAAATCACCTACTAAAAATGATCATTCAATTGCCTTATAAATATACTACTCCTGAATTGATTTATGATAAGCCTTTATATGTTCCAAAGCGTTTATTCATTGTTCATCCAACATTTCTAATTCTTGTAATCGTTGTTCTTGAAATGTATCTTTGTCAATTATCCCATGAAATGAAACACATAAAGAAGGTATTTCCAATTCCAAAGGCATAATAGCATTAGTATCATAGACAATATTATAAGGAGAAGTACCTGTGGCAGTATGAACACTAGTCCTATAAGCCCATAAAGCATAGGTAAGTTGGGTATGCCAATCTTTTGCATGCTTATTAACTGTTTTCCTTAGAATTTGTTCCGTGACTTTATTTGATGCTTCAACTTGACCATTAGATTGAGGATAATAAGGAGTCAAAAATCTATGTTGAATTCGATATTTCTCCAAGAATTTCACGACATCTTTATTCTTAAAAGAGGTACCATTATCTGAAACTATCGTCAAAGGAATACCAAATCATGTTATAATATTATTAAGGATGAAATCACAAATAACATCTACAGTAGTTGAATGGAGAGGGACAACTTCCACCCACTTCGTAAAGTAATTTGTAGCTATTAGGATATACGTATGTCCTTGAGAAGAAGCTGGTGAGATTTTTCCAATAAGATCAAAACCCCAAATACTAAAAGGCTATGGAGCAACTTGATTACAAAGATCACGAGTAGGAGCATGAATCAAATTACTATGTTGCTGACATTGAGGACATTTCTTAACAAACATGAAATAATCTTGTTCCATTGTTTGCCAATAATATCCCATTCTAAGAAGTTTATTGACTAAAGACTTTCCACCAAAATGTCCCCCAAAAGAACCAGAATGAGCTTCTACCAAAGCTACTCGACTTTTGGTTCTACCAAGACATCTTAATAGAAAACCATCATAAGAGTTGCACTTTCATTGGCATCTGCATGTCTATTATCTTTCCTAGGTAAAGTTTGAAACGTATAAGAAGATAATTGTGAAAGAACATCAAGAGCCAAATCTCTATATTGTGTCATTTTATCATTCTTAGTCTGATAACCTCTTTTAATTTGTTCCACAATCAATTGCGAATCTCCATAAATTTCCAAGTTTTTAATGTTAAGGGATGAAGCTTCTCGTAAGCCATCTATAAGAGATTCATACTCCGCAATATTGTTAGTACAAGGAAAAGTCAATTTATATGATAAAGGAATCGGATTTTTCATAGGAGAGATCAAGATAATGCCAACACCAGAACTTGTCTTACATCTAGATCTGTCAAAATATAACTCCCAAACATCATCATGTTTAATAGCTAGAATGTTTTCATCAGGGAATTCTATTGAAGTAAAGAATGTATCAGAATGAGGACGAGGAGCTTCAACCAAATAATCTATTAAATCTTATCCTTTAATTGATTTTTGAGAAATGAAATTAAGATCAAATTTCGTAAGTAACATCACACACTTTTCCAAATGGCTAGAGAGATCAGTTTTTGAGAAAAGATGTTTCAAAGGATCAAATTTAACAATCACATTGACTTCAACATTTAAGAGATAATGCTCGAGTTTCTAACAAGCATAAACTAAAGATAAACATTTTCTATCCAAATTTGTATATCTTGTTTCATAATCGAGTAAAGTATGACTAATGTAGTACACAGGTTTTTCCTTAACTTCACTATCATGTTGTGCCAACAATGCACTCACCACATTCAGAGTGGCTGAAGTATACAAATAAAAGGGTTTATCAAATTGAGTAGGTTACAAAATAGGAGGATTGGCGAGATACTCCTTAAATTGCTCAAAGGATTGTTTACATTCTTCATTCCAAGAGAAAGTGGTATCTTTTCTAAGAAAGGAAGTAAAAGGAACAGTTCTATCAACTAAGTTGGAAACAAAGTGATGAATAGCCTGGATTTTTCCTTATAAACTTCGTAATTGTGTGACCCCACAATAGTGGGTTACACTTTTTTAGACATGCTGATTTTTGCTGAAATAACACATTTTTAATAAAATATGATTATTTAAGCCTTGAGAGGTTCCATTTGAAGGAATTAATTACAAATGGTTAGCTCAAATCCTCTTATATAAAAAAAATATTGATATAACATCTATACTCCTCATTCATACCTGCAATGGAGTCTCCTTCCCACCAATTAAAATGATGACAAAAAATCACAATAACTTTATCTTTTGGGAGATTAAATGAATCCATTTGAAAAACCTATCTCTGTAGTAAGGTACTACTCTGAAAAATATTTCCAATGATTATAATGTTAATATATATTAAGTTTATTATGACTTTGTATTTTTAGTTTTACTAAACATAGATATTTCACCGTATGTCTACCTCTATGTTTGATGCTTATGGAAAAATAGTAAATGAGAGAAAAAAATTCTAAAAAATATCTATGCCCTAGGTATTTAAGTTCTCTTTCTATCAAAAAAAATAAAAATTAAATTGGACAAATACACGATAAGTTATAAGCTATGTAGTCAAGGTATGTCAAAATTACGATTTACTCAACTTCAAATGTTAATAAAATATGAAATAATCATGATAATGTCATGTAACCAATTGCATGCCCTCTGTATGAATGTTAATTAACTAATTTTTAAATAATTACATTGATATCTATTTTAGAAAAAAAGTTATGCTCTATGAAAACAATGTAACTGTTTGAAAATGATGTTTTCAACAACATACCTATTTTTGTGGGAGAAAGAAAAACCCATTCAAATCAATTCAAAAATAAAAATAAAAAATATATTTAGAATCTAGACATAAAATCCTAAAAGACTCTAATTTACTTCATCTTCTGATTTCAAACGATTTAATGACAATCTGTATCCAAATCTGAAAGTTTTTTTCAAAATGTAGAGTTCAGTGTCTGTTAAGGCAAAAAACTGTAAGCCACTATTGTGGCATCACCCAACTGAGAAATATTCTTAGGAGGAGGGCATATTAATAATAGCTTCAATCTTTTCAGCATCTACCTCTGTGCCTCACTTAGAGATTATAAACCCTAATAATTTATCAGAATCAACTCCAAAGACACATTTCTTAGTATTTAATCTCCTATTGTAACTTCTAATCCTTTCAAATATCTGTTGTAAAATACTAACATGACCTTCTCTTTGTATAGATTTTGCCAAGATATCATCCACATAATCCTCAAGAATCTTATGAATGTAATCATGAAAAATTAAAGTCATGGCTCGCTGATAAGTTGCTCCCGCATTTTTTAATCCAAAAGGCATCATGACCCAACAAAATGTTCCCCAAGGTGTTATAAATACAGTCTTAAATTGATCTTTAGGAGGAATAAAAATTTGATTATAGTCCGAAAAGACATCCATAAAAGATAATAAAGCATGACCCGTTGTTGAATCCACAATCATATCAATATTAGGTAATGGGAAATCATCTTTTAAGGATGCTTTATTTAAATCTCTAAAGTCAGTACACATTCTTATCTTATTTTCTCCTTTTGAAACATGCACAATATTTGAAATCTGATCCGAGTAATCAATAGAGCAGATGAATCCAACATCCAATAATCTTTTAATTTCATCCTTAAATAATAAAGTAATTCCTGGATTCATCTTTTGGATTTTCTGCTTCATGGGTTTAACATTTAGTTTGAGAACGATATTGTGAGTAACAATCTTAGAATCTATACCCAGCATATCCGAATATGTCCAAGCAAAAATATCCTTAAATTCAAGTAAAAGGGAAACCAACTGATCACATTCATCTTGATTCAAACATTTCCCAATTTTTATTATCTTCTCAAAGTCATTTTCATCCATTTGAACCTCAACAGTCTCAGTTATTAGAAAATTACTTTGTATCAGAGAATCCATTGGCAAAGGAGAAATATTCTGTTCATCATGTTCTCCAAAATAAGCTTATGTATTTAGAGAATAAGGCTTATGTTGTTTATGATGAAACATAGATAGATCCTCATAAACTCCTAAAAAATCTGCTAAGGCTTCATCTTCGGGAAAAACATCCAAGATAGGTTTTTGATTCATGTCAAGGAGGAGCGGGTTAACCAACTTCAAATGTCCACCACAGATATGATTAACATTGGGAGTAAAACCAATGGTTGTTTATAAGGATTGAACCCCAATCCATATGTATAATCATAAATTTCATTGTCCAAAGGTACTTGTATACCTTGTTCATATTTATCACATCCTTTCCCATTAAATCCTGATTTCTTGAGCAGATGATAACCAGAACCATATCTATTAGCCATATCAGATTGAGTCCAAGGAGCGGAATATGTCACAATATCATACCAATCAAGTTTTATTGTTTCAATTGTTTCTTCAATTGAGGCAACAACAAAGTTACTTTTTAATTCCTCAGAAAGTGGGGAAGGAGTAAAAAATTGTTTTTCAAACCCACTTTGTTGTTTCATGAATTCCTAATCAGAAACTTTATATTCTCCAATAAAAGAATGATTAAAGTCCAATGTTCCCCAAACATCCCCAGTCAAAGAAGAAGATGGATCTGTAGTTTGTTTAATGTCAAGTGGCCCTTTAGGTTCTTTACTTGGTTGGAGAGGTTTGAAAACTTTAGCATATTCCACATTTAAGTAAGGATTTGGTGCATCATCCACATGTAACGTATACATCAAATTGTTATAAATGAACCTAACCTTGCGGTGAAGAGTAGAAGGAACTGCATGCATAGTATGTAACCAAGGTCTACCTAAAAGAAGATTATAATTGAGAGGTCCAGGCATAACATGAATAGGTGTATTGAGAATAATCAGACCAACTTTAATAGGTAACATAATAATGCCCAAAGTTCTCTTTGCAATATTATCAAATCCACGAATAGGGACATTATTAGGTTGAATAGTTGTAAGATAAACCTTAATTTCCTTAAGCATATCCATGCTACAAAAATTAAGCCCAGATCCATTGTTAATTAATTTTCCATGAATGATACTCTGATTAATAGAAACAACGACCATAAGAGCATCATATTGATTCTGCACCTCAATAGAAGGTAAATCATCATCGATAAATACAATAGGAGGTACATAAGGCATAGTATGCATGCACTCCAAAAATGAATTAATGTTCTCTTGGTTAGGAGGTGAAGCAAGATGGGTAGATAAAGCCTTTTGCAATGCCTCGTGATATGTCGGGGAAGTTTGAAGCAATTCCCATAAAGATATCTTAACCGAAGTAGCACGTAATTGTTCTACTAAATCATACTCCTTAAAGGAAGATGGAAATCTAGGAACTTGAGGAAGTATAGATTGGGAAGGAGGTAAAGAAACCAAAACAGTAGGCTGAGGATTATTCTATGTGCGATAAGCATGTGAAATGAAATTCGTGTTATCAAATAAATCCAAAGGATCTCTAGGTTTACCCTTAATTGTTATTCAAGGACATCCTTTTACTGTCAAAAAAGGTTTAGGATATAACATTCTAGGTGCATCAATGTTGCAAATAGTGGAACATGAAGGTAACCATGCACACACCCTATGGTAAAGGTTAATTGAAGAGGTTGTGGAGGAGGATAAAAATAGGAATAGGATCAATGGGGATCTCATTCGAACAATTTTCATCCTCACTTCCATGTACCTCATTAGGGGATCTATCCTCTTTTGTAATAAAAGCCTCATCAAAGTATTCAAAACAAAAATCATACATGTTGAACACAAAGTAGAACTACAAGAATGAAAAAGGTAAATGTTTTTGTATTTTTAAAGAAATTTTGTATTTTTGTTTTATTTTTGAAATATAAATGCAAGAGCATAAAACAAATCTACTTTTATATGCATGTAAGATCTAACATAAAATGCAAATCTAACACCAAAAAGAAAGAGTTGTCGTAAACCGGTTCACCAAAATGTAAGATGTAAAAATATGTGGAATAGGGTTTAGCACAATGGGGGTTTGCACATAAAAGAGACCCTAAACCAATATTTAACACATACATGAAATTCTAATGATAAGGAATATAAATCTGGAAATGCTTGCAAAGAACAATGAAATGAAATACATACCTCATAACATAGCTGATATGAGAATACCTATTTTCTGGTGTCTATACTGAGTTTTTGGAAATTTTGCAATTGGATCTGGAATGAAAACACAGAGACAAAGAAAACCCATAAATCTTTTCCTTTTTTGAGCCAGGTCGACCTTGACCCAAATACAGGTTGACTTTGACCCCTTTATGTCGACCTTAACCTGCACTGCTCTGACGAAAATTCTATTCACGGATCTTAGAAGTTTTCCAAAAAGGGTATCCAGATCTACTCTGCAACTCCCGAAACAACAACTGTCAATATTTGAAAATGGTGTTTTGGGGTGGCTATATAGGGTTTTGCCTTAGTCAAACCCCCATTTTGGTGGTTTCCACCTCCACGAATAGCTGGATGTAATAGAATATGTGTGTGTGTTGCTCGTAGGAAGAGCTTTGAATGTGCAATGCCAAGATCTAATCCTCTCGATTGAAACCCTAGCATGAATTGAAATGAGAGAGCAATGTATATATTTGAATATGATAAAGAAAGCATATCAAGCCCCCAAGGCTAAAGTACTCCTACCAAACTCACCATCCATAGTTGCCACCCCATGATGGTATCTTTTGAATGCTTGAATGTTGAAAATGGTAGATCAAGGAAGAAGGAATCTTTCTTTCTCCAAATGAATGTCCACAATAAGTTGTCCAGAAAATTCTTGCTTGCATCAAGGCATCATCAATATCTTGTTCTCCTATAGCATCCTCTTTCAATCTTGCATCATCATCTCCTCATAACTTCTTGCTTGTTACTCGATGGTAGCTTCTCATGACTTATCAAAATGAAGGCAAAAGAGAGTGCTTATATAGAGATTTCAAGGCAAGGTTCCTCAGGAAATGTAAGGGCCCCTAATTCAAATTTCACCTTGAATTATGGTCTAATCACAATAGCCAACTAAGGAGGGAAAATATTAAATGAATTTTAAATAAAAACCCTTCCGCATTCAGATCCGGAGGCCCGTTTTTAATTTTGGGCCCCACTATGATCTAAATTTGGTAGTGGGGACGAAAACCTGACAAAGGTCAAGGTCGACCTTGACCCTGACCTAGGTTAGGGTCGACCTCAACCCTTACCCAAGGTTTTAGGTCAATCAACATAGAAATCAGAGAAGTTTATGAGTCGACTAGAGACTTAGAATGATGGGAAAATAGGACAAAATGCCAAAAAAGGGCACATAGTCCTAGAAGAGATGTGATGAAGGCTAGGAGGGCCAGTATATAGGTCCTACCTAGAAAATAGAGCCACGAAGAAGGAAATCAAGGAGAATCCTTGGGATCCTAACCCTAATTTCACCTAGAAATGAAGAATCAAGTGCAAATGCATCCTAAATGCAAATCTATCATGAAAATGCACTAAATGAGGGTGCTAAACCTACCAAGATGGAAGTGCTTCCATTTTAAGATGATACATGAACAATAGAGTGATACTATACAACATTCTTCCTCCTTAACCTCATACTGCTCTCCCTCTTCTAGGCACTTTTTCTACCCAACTACAAAGTTGCCATCTCCCCTGATGTCCAACATGAAAGATTGAGCCTCGACCTTGCATGAGGAGCCTACAAAAATATAATGGGCGGGTTGGATAGAATTTGGTGCAACATTGTGTGTCCTAACTAACATTTCATCTATGAAAATGAGAACCTACATAGTGATATGTAGGGAGAATAAAAAACTACATTCACTAGTATCCAATGAATGAAAAACAATTGCTTTGGCCAAGCATTATTAAGTCGATTTCCTAACATATAGGTTAAAAAATACCTATCCTTCCCCCATATTTGGCACTCTGCTATAGTATAAAAACAAAAACAAATAGAAAGAAAATGAACACATCCCACTTTGTGATTTTGTTCAAAAAGGAAGATAAGAGAGACCTATCACACACTAAGAATTCATTTCAAAACAAAAAGAAACTACCTGTTTTAAATGAAAAATCATAATGATTTTTTTCAAAAAGGAAGACAAGAGAGAGACCTATCAGACACTAAGAATTCATTTCAAAACAAAAAGAAACTACATGTTTTAAATGAAAAATCATCATGACCTTGAAACAACTTTTAAAATAATACAAAATTAAATATTCCAATATATATATCCTATCATTAACCTTTTTTTCAATTCAATGTTCTTTAAATAAGAGAGACACTTCAAGTTTATATATATATAGACATCCATGTTTTATAACATATTTCTTATCTATGATGAATCATGATTAAATAATTATAGCCAAATACGCTTTTGACAACTACTGCCATATTCTCTTCAATTTAATTAATAAAATTTATACTTCTAAGAATTTTCTTAGTGACTTAATTTCAAGCGTCTATCAAAAGAGATAGAATTAAACACTTTTTTTTTCTAGAAATAAACAATAATAGATGATTGATAAAGACAAATAACTACTTTTGTTTGTATGTTCTATTCATCATAGAGAATATACTATTCGTTCTAAAGCTAGAAGCAGTTTTTTTCCTTTTTAACCTTAGATAGAACACTTATATTGCAAAACAAAATGTAAAAATATGATTTTCCCCAAACTTTATAGAAATATCTTCATATTGGATTTTTTGAAAAAAGATTTAGAAACCAAAGAAAAATGTATTTGATAGTTATAAAGATAAATTTCACAATTGTTCTCAACCTCTTCGTTATTTGTGTCAAATTCATAAATTTTAGAACACTGTATAGACATCCATCAAAGCATAAAAATCTTGGCAAATCTCTTAGGGTTTGTTTGGTAGCGAGAATTAGGAAATGTTGGATTTGATCAAATGCTGGAAATGGTCAAATCATGGATTTGATAATCTAGTTTTTCATTTCTGGATTATGTTTGGACCGTTTGGTTCCACTTTTTGAAACTAGAATTGGAATTTGAGTATGAATTTTTTTTTAAATTTTTTTTTGAATTGTTTAATGTTTTTTAATTTAATAATTCATTTTTATTAATGGAATTGAATTTAAAATGGAATCGCAGACCGTTTTAGGTAGCCAAAGTTGGTGGCAAGCAACCAAGTTACAATCACTGATCACAACCAAAATTTGAAAAAAAAATGGACAAAAAATTTGGAAAATAAATTTGAGAAAAAAAATTTTAAAAAAAAAAATCAATTTTTAAAAAAAAAAAATTGAAAAAAATTCGACAAAAAAATTTGAAAATTTTTTTGGCAAAAAATTTGAATTTTTGAATAAATAGCAAAGTTACAAACCACCCAAACAAATAAAAAACAAATTAAATCCCTCCCCACACATAAAAAATTAAAAAATTAGGTGTAGACATGAAAAATTTAAAAATTTGCTTTGCCCCCAATTCCAATTCCAATTTCAAATTCGAGTTCCACCTTTTCAGATGGAAGATGTAAATGCTCATTTTGGGCAAAATGAGCATTTACATCTTCCTATTCTATTTTCATGTTGCACTCCCAAACTGAGGATTCGACGAAATTGGAAATAACAAATGCCAATTCTAGACTAATTCCCGCTACCAAACGGGCCCTTATGGAAAATGGTTTTACATATTCCAGTGATTGCAGGATATGCACATAGGCTATATGAAAGGGTAGGTTTTAAACACTCAAATGGAAGATAGAAAACATGGAGTTGGGGGGTCATAAAGAAACATCCTATTTGGCTAAGATGAGAATACCCTCCCCAAATAAATGTGCATTTAGTAGGTTGAAAGGCCAGCTTTAATGATTTATTATTGGTATGCCTTTAAAGCAAAAAAATTATAGCCTTTCTAGATGCCTCCTCCCAAGATTGCAAGTTACATTCAAAAGGGATGCTATGCAATGAAAAATGTTAATCCAAAATGGAAGCTTTAGAAATAGGGCATGAGTGGCAATCAAAGGCATAAAATATGTATGCACATGAGTATGTGGGTCAGATCGAGCTCTTAGGAAAAATAAATAAAGTGCCTCAATGAAATGTGGTAATATGAAATGCTATCATTACACGACAAGTTAAGAATGGACCTGTTGCAAATACCTTTCTAAATTGTTGTATTCACATATCTAGTACAAGATAATGACAATGTGTCTAAATGTCTACATCAAATTAGTGGGGTGGAGGTGTCATGGTCAATGATTCAAAAAAAAAGTACATATCTTACTTTTCTATTTTACTGTTAGAATGAAACCATCATATTGAAACATGCTTTTATTGCGATTATCATTGTTCAATACCAATACTACTAACAATTGCACCCCAATAAGGTGCAATAGTTACACTAATAGGAAGATATATTTGGATAATATATTGAAGGCCATAGAGAAAATTTCAAGTAATTTAATCCAATATAAGATGACAACTAACTTTAGGACCATGGAAATTCCTAGCTTCCTTATGAGGACCTCTATAATCTTCTTCAACTGTTCAAGATTTTCAATGGAGTAAGAAATGCTTGCTTCATGTTTCTATAAGCTTGATGAATCTTACTATATAATTTTGTGGTATTCTCTCTTATTCACTAGCCATGCTTCTGCTTTCTCTTTTCCTCTTCTACGCGGGTATCTCCAACATTAATAAAATTGAATCACCTTTTCCTTTTGCAAAAGCTTAGTTAATAAGCTTTAGGGTGTAAATTGGTCACATTACAAGAAAAATCACAAAATCCAATTAAAACAACAATTCTGACATAAATGTGTTTCATGATTAGAATGGATATTACATAGTTGACACATTGACACATAACTTTCTACAAAACTACCTTTTTTTTCTTGTATTTTTTTATGTATGCTTGTGTAGACACCTAAATTTGATTACATAATTAAGTAATCTTATTTAGTCCTCTCTTAGGGCATTGATTGATTAAATATTAAATATTTATTTAATTTATGTCATCCCCCTAGTTAATTAATTTAATTAATTGGCTATCGTACAATTAATTATGTAAATGGCAACCCATAGCTTGCTAATTAATTAAATCCCCATTCCTCTATTAATTTAAATAAATACATAACCTTATTTAAATTAATTTCTCAAACACCCCTTTTGATTAAATAGAGCTCATTTAATCAATTGGAGCACATGACTCCTAACTTTAACCCCTAACCTAACCTATCCCAACCACCTAATTCCTAGTTCTAACCCAACCCAATCCATTCACACATGTTAATCCTTATTAATTAACCAATGACCCATGATTAGATAAATCAAATGTCCACTCACACTCTCTCCTCCCATCACATCATCCTAATTCTCCCACTTTCCCTCTAATCCAAGCCTAATCACCCACTAAATATTTGCACAATTATAATCCATGGATTAAGAAATTCTAAGCCAACTCAAGTCAACCCTCATGTCACATCCTCCGCTCCCCAACCAAAATGCATTAAATGTCAACCTTAAATGTTCTTACATTCCTCTTACAAACTACAACCATCTCTTACACCTTTGTCCCCTCTCACATCTCCCAAAATGGTCACATTCCCCCATTCTTCCAAACCTCTCTCCTTGTCACAAGGAGAGGCATTTGAGAAAGAACAATCCATGTGTTCTCTCTTTTATGCATCTCTACCCTTCTTTAGATTTGCATCTTGATTGTCCATTCCATCCTCCCTTTGCCTATAAATTGAACCCTTCACTCCTTCATTTTCATCTACCATCCATGCAAAGTTATAATGCTAATTTGAG
This sequence comes from Chamaecyparis obtusa, assembly GCA_027943335.1. Lineage (NCBI taxonomy): Eukaryota > Viridiplantae > Streptophyta > Pinopsida > Cupressales > Cupressaceae > Chamaecyparis > Chamaecyparis obtusa. Next base: position 198,105 of record BSBK01006184.1, on the reverse strand, counting down.
AGTTCAAAAGTATCAAATTACTATTATTATGCCAAAATCACCCCACAATCTCATAGTCAAAGTCCTCATCCATCTCCATTGTTAATCAAACCCCATCATTGGGAGCTTTGAGCATAAATCCTTGAGCACACATATCTCCTATTGGGAAATTCCAAACTACTTTGGGAGCTTCTTGAGTTTGTGAAGGTTTGCATTCTCTTTGTGGAATTTTATTTCATTTTTTAGTGTCTAATCTTATATGTTAGTAATATTTTGTTTGTTGAATGTTTAGTTTATCTTTGTTTTCCCAACTCTCATTTCATTGCATATAACTTGATAAAAGTTTGATGTTCTAATAAATGAATCACTTAATTTTTGAAATAAATTTAGATACTTATTTTCATGAGATAAAACAATACAAGGATTGAAAAAATTATAAAATAAAGCTCAAAAAAAGAAATTACCCCGTAGAAGTCCTTAGAAGAGTAAGTCTTTTCCTATTCTTTCAACTATCTCTTGTTGCAAATTACAAGTTCATTTCTTTCTTGAGATCTTCAAGGACAATTATGATCGTCAAAAATATCATATTTGTAATTTTTTTGTAACTTTCTTATATGCACTCTATTTTAGTGCACTAAACTCTCTCGCACTCAAACAAGAACTAACACAATGATGGAAAAAACTTAAAATAATTCTTTCTTGGGGTGTATTATAACCCTTACATCAAGTTAAGCTTAAATAAAAAAACTAAGAAGTGATACAAGAGAGGAAACAATATTTGTAGCCAATACTTTGCCTATTCATTTCTCTTGAGAAGATTTGTTACATACATCGAGGCATATGTACCACATGTACAAGTCACTACAAACAAGACTTCGTGACACATGATTGAATGCCATGACACATTCAAAGTTGTCATGACATGCACAAAACTTCCATGAAACAATCAAAAGCATCATTTTATGAAATTTGATGGTTTTATCATTGACAAAGCTTGGCCTTGTTTTCGTATGACTTATTAAGAACTTGCTTTAGTTGTGTTTAATTATAGAGTGTGGATCACCCCAAAATAATCTGCAATGGTTATACACCCTTGTATATTTTGTTCTCGGCTGAAATTGATTCTGTTGTGAGGGATAATTGAAATGGTAGCAAGGGGTGTAATGGATAGCAAAAATCAACATAAATTTGTTGGACATTTACATGTCAAACCACCTTCATATCATATTTTATTCTCTCACATATGTTTCCCAAAAATCTTGGAAGCTTCTAGTTGAGAAGCCATTACATGTCATGAGAAAACTAGATTTCTGTAGTCATGAACCTAAAAACCAAAATGGTTATGATTATTGAAGAGTACAACTGAAGAAAATAAAGGGAGTGACTAAAGAGCCAAGAAACAAAACCATTGAGCTGATTGGAATTTTTGTATCCTTTGCTCTTCCCCAACTACTTACTTGCAAATGTATAATAAAGTTTAATTTTTTAAACAAGCAGAGGACAAGAACCATAGGGACTATTTATTGCACTTCCAAATGTAACAATAGAACCAATCTCAATAAATTTGATAAAAAATCGTACAACATGGTATACCCATACACTTATGAATCAATTGAGAAACAATAATTAACCAATCCAAGAACATAAAGTGAAAAAATGAATCTATATTTCTGAATAAAAAATGTAGTAGTTTTAAGAGCAACTGTATCCTCACTTGCAATAAGAGTAGGGATGCCATCCTTCTAGTATTGTGTGGGAATCTCTTTAAGCTTTCTTAGCCATAAACTATTCCATGCAAAAATGACTCCTAAATAGGGAATGACAACAATCTGATTTAAAGCTAAGTGAAAATAGATTTTTAGTGAAGCTGAAACAAGTCTATAGTAGTATGAGTTTAAAAAATTTGAACATTTAATTACAAGTATTCAACTCTATACATGAAATTCAAAAATCTTAATAAAATCTAAAAACTCCCCTCAACTCTAAACTAAGTGTTTATGAATTCTTTCCATTTACAATATAGATATTGTATAAGAAAACATAAATCTAAAGAAAATATGGAGTAGCTAATATCAACAAATCTAAATAAGAATTGCTCAATATAAACAATAAATTTTATACTCAATATAAATTGCAATAAATCTTCTTTTCATTTTCTGAAGTTTATTGTTATTTCCCTTTCAAATTGAAAATAAAAATATGAACAATAGAGAGAAAATCCACTTTATCATTACGTTTAGGGCACATTTGTTTCATGGAATTACAGAATGTTGGAATTCTCAAATATTGGAATTTTCCAATTGAGGAAGTTTTAAATTTGGAAAATGGTTTTTGGAATATGGTTGGAATCGTTTGGTTCACCTGGAAGATGAGTGAGAAGATGTATTTTCTGCATTTGGTTCCATAGATCTGGAATCGGAATACCACTTGAATAATTTTTAAATTGTTTTTAACAAGAATGAAATGTGATTAAAATTTGATTTTTGTTGACTATACCATGTTAGAGAGAAAAATAAATGATTCCAAAAAACACCAGGTTAATTTGCAAATAGTCATGACATGACCATAAATTTGTCCATCGTATCTATACAAAATCATAAACAAGTAAAAAACTCCAAAAAATAATGTTTCTATTTTGCAAAACATAAAGCCCTAACTATCAATGGACAATATGTGGACTTGAAAAATTTATCAAATTTGATTTATAGAAAAGTGGAATTGAAATTGGTTTTCCAATTCCAGGGTTTGAGGTGGAAGAATCATATGCTCGTTTTGGGTTAAAATTAGAATTTATAGATTCCTATTCCATTTTCATTTAAAAAAAACAAACATGGAATTTGAAAATTTTGGTATTCAAAAATTCCAATTCTAGCTCAATTCCACGAAATAAATGGGCCCTTATAGAAATGTTTTTGAGAGACTGGCCTACAAATACTTTGTAAATAAATTCATACCATACCTGAATATTTGGGCCATGTAGTAAAAAACATAGGATGTCATCCTCAAAACCCTTAGCCATTCATGTGCAGATAAGGTTTTCTATAGAAAACCTTGTTTAAAATAAGCATTGAATTAGCAATGAGTGTTCTAAAATCTATTAGAATATGTTGAATTCAGTATCCTTCTCTACCCACAACCCATGCTTCTTAACATCCTCATTAGAATACTTATTAACAAAATAATTTTATAGAAGCGACTGCCTTGAAAGAGGTCTAATAAGAATTGGGATAACTTGAAATTAGTGCTCCTAATTATTCACAAGTCTATAATATTTTAATCAAATGCTACTGTTTATTGAAATTTATGCAATTAAGATGATCATTTTTGCAAACTTTTAAGAGCTCTCTAATTATTTGACATCAATCCTTTTAGCCAGTCATGCTCTTCGGTCAAGAAACACTGACTATAGTTTCTCATACTGGAGTATTTTAAAAGTTCAAAACAAATATTGAAAACCACTTAACTATCTAAGATCATTGCCCTTAGAGAGTCATTATCCCTGTTTATGAGAACTAACTGCAAGTATGGAAAATATTTGATGTAGGGGTGGTGTAGGGCACCCTGGAAAAAGCATGAGAAGAGAGTCATTTAGTGTAATGCCCCGCTAGGGAACCCAGGAGAACTTAACCTAAACATGCATCTAAGTTTGCAGAATAATTTTTTTTTAAAGTTAACATACAAGATAAACATCAATGCGGAAGCAATTACCATTTACTCACAATAATACAATAACCAACACAAGTTACAACTCTCAAGGGTTCCTTGACGAATATTACTTAGCATTAATTAATATAATTAGATTAGGTACAATTACAAATCTCATATAAAAAATGAAAGGTAAAAGCAACATCACATCAAAGATAACATGAATACAACTGGTACCATAAGGTATCCATAAACCTACATCCACTGCACATGTCGCAGGGTGTGTGTGTGGAAATTGTACCTGATTTGTAGACACAACACTTCAGTAAAATATTAGAAGATAGCAAAAATCAAAATCGTGCAAAATTGAAATCTAATTTAACCAAGCGATTTACTGCCTTCTAGTAGGTGTGAGATTAATGTCCTCAAATTGTTATCAAGATCAGTGACCTAGACAACACCTAAACAAAGGATTTGAATGCAATTGATCTAGATATGAATTGAATGCAATTAAGCTATTTTTTTGGATTTTCTATGCAATGATATGAAAAAAAACTTGATATGAATCTATGCTAATATGAAAACTAATATGAAATGCTAATCTAGAAAATGAATGCAAAAACCAAATTTGATCTCACAATAGCCTTGATTCGCAATAAGCTTTGATTCTCCCAATTCCAATTCTCCAACGTGATTGTGGAAAAATATCAGATTCTGTGGATTTGAGAGATATTAGAGATGAATTATGAAGAGTTGAGCCTTGGTTTTATAGAAATCCAGGGCTTTGGAGGTGCATGGGAAAAAAAGCCATAAATCACTCAAATAACTCAGGTTGATTTTTGAGTTATTTTTAAATAAAGGATAATTAACTCACAAAAACATGCAAAAGCTAAGTTTTAACTCAAAATAGAGTTTAGTTTTAATTGATAATTGATAGTTATCTGCTTTTATGATTGTGCATATTTTATTTATGAATTAATTTAATAATAAAGTGATTTATTTCCAACTTAACTGCTTTTAAAAATAAAACAATTGATTTATGGGTTAATCAATTATTTTTTCAAACTTTTATCCCAAAAATAATATTATTAAATATGACAACTTGCTTTAATTAATTAAATAAGAATTTAATCAATTAATGATAGGAATTATAATTTATTGTCAAATTTAAATAATAATAATTAGGAATAAATATAATTAAATTCAATTAAATAATTAAGTGGCAGAATTAAACTTAATTAATTAAATATTGAGAATATTCAATTAATTAAACTTTAGGATAAATAGGATTTATCGCCAAATAATCATTAAATCAAAGATAATTAAGATAATTAGGAATATTGCTATGAATATTCCCCGATGCAGAATTTAAGATAATCAATTATGATTCGATGATGTTTAGATGTGCCTTAGATTAGGACTTTGATGTCGATTTCGTTCGAATTGTTGATATAGGAGATTAATGAACTTATAGCCCATTTTGGGGGTATTACATTTTGCCCCTCTTTGAATTACTGTGTGAAGCGCAGTGGTTCAAAGAAAGTCTGTGTTTGATAAAGATATGAAACTGATGTTTGAAATTGATAATTGATATGAGACAAAAGCTGATTGATATTGATTTGATATGAAGATAATAGGTCCTGAATGACCAAAGATAATGTTCACTATAATAGAAAATGAACCTATGATTGTGAAAGAGTGTCAAAACACCTGATTCCAAACCTTAGGATTGCTAAGAAGTGAGTAATCGGTTCTAGACTCGATTGTCTTAGCAGAACTAGCAGGTATCACATCTGAACCCTTCAGTTGCCGAAGAACCAAGGAAAGAACACTATGATCTGATGGTTGCAAAAACTGATACAATTTACAAGATTAGGAGAATACCAGATTGATATGGATCTTGATGAATCTGATATGCCCCAAGTGATGATAGATTTGCCCTGAGCGATGAGGTTTTTTGATGAATTAATAACTAGACGTGGTTGTTGTCTTGATTACTGAGGAAGATATGATTGAATTTGATTTACAGACTTTGAATGATGTGCAATACCATGCCCCCTTCGGGATGAAAATTGAAATCTGACAAGAAAAGTTAGCGTTGATAGTTTAGAAGCATGTTAATTGATTTGAGAAGGGGTTAAACACGTCCGAGAATGCATTCTGCATCGTTTGGAGGTCCTGGAGACCAAGTAGACTAGGTTTGACCATGAGTTGACCATAGTTGACCAAGTTGAAATTTTGATAGTTTGATGTAAGATAATCAATTAAAATACTGGATTCCTGTGATGATCGAAGGTTGAATATGCAAGTAGTTAATAATATCAATGATCTCAGATTTGAATTTTGATCCCGAAAAAGGATTCTACTTGCTGTTTCATTGGAGGAACCTTCGAGTGAGACTCAACTCTCGTTAGATGTGAAGAATTGTTTAAGGTTTGAAGTTTGTTTAGCCATTGTGAGATCATGCAACATGCAAAATGCAAAGATACATGCAAAATGAAATGCAACCTAAGACCTAGGACCTAGTCACTAATCATGTGTCGATTTGTTATGATCATTGAACTTTTAGGTAACCGGATAAATCAATACAATGCCCATTAGCTAAAAAAACCATAGACATATGAATATTGATTTGTATGTGCAAGAATCAATACAACACCCACTGGTCAACAACCATGGATATATGAATATTGATTTTGTTTTTGGAATGTCAGATTAGATATAAGCACCAAGGCACAAACGCCAGGATGACCTGAATATCTTATCCATTTTGATATAGAAATTTGTATAAGCATCAAAACATGAACATCGTGATGACCTGAATACGCCTTGTATTGATAAACACATCAAACAGCCAAGAGATTATTCTAAATCCAATGTGAATTACCCATAGTGACCCTTTATCGTTCACATCCTTAGGTAAGATCATGTTTCACAGTAGGAGAAAGAACTCACTCAAAAAGACAATAGTTAGATCAATACTTCTTTGAATCATCTGGGTATCAATGGTCGAGGTACGCATGGCCATCCAATTCGAGATAGAGACTCTTATAGTCGGACACCATTTCAATCCAGAATTTCCAAAGTTGTTAGATTTTCACATACAAGCAGAAGACAAAGAAAAGATTATTCCCCTAGTCATCACTCTCTAAATCTTATAAAGGACATCATCGAAGAGCTCGATGGGACACAATATGCAAAAATCTCAATGCGAATCAGTAAGCATACAAGGAGATAAAAGCATGAAAAACACAGATTGTTTTCAGTTTGTTGTTTGATGTTGATTGTGTTGTTGTAGATGCAAAATCCTTTCTGGAGACAAGACTGACTGACTGACTCACATGAAGCTTCAAAGGACTCTGACTAGATATGATCCTTCTAAGATACATGGGAGACCATAGGATATGATATTGATTGCCCCCAAGTGTTAAACATTGATAGGATACAGACGCTTGAGCCGATTGGTGTACAGACCGACTTATTGAAAACTGGAAATGTAGAAACAAACCGGGAGATATGTACAAACTAAAGCAAGATTGAAACCTAGGAAAGACCAAGATTGCACTGATAGATGGAGCATTTGGAACAAGTGGCACCCATTTGCCGAGTTTTCACCATCTTGGCAGAGATTCTATTTTTGCTACCAAGGCGCCTGTTTCCAGGTTTTCACCAAGGCACTTTTTCTTTTTTTCTTTTTTTTTTCTTTTGTGAATCATCAAGGCGCCTATTGCTAGGTTTTCACCAAGATGTTATTTTTTTCAGGACTTTTTCTGATTTTTATAATTTTTTCAAGATATTTTACCATAGACTGAATGCCTTAGGCGTAGAATTTCTTCAGATGGAGAACGTTGATTGGTTCTCAGAGCTGTTCCCCTTTAGTCGTTGAGAGTTGATAGGCACCAGAGCCAAAAGTAGTGGTGATGACAAAGGGACCCAGCCAGTTGGGTTCGAACTTCCCCTTGCATTCTTGATGGGATTGATTTTTAGGATTTTCTCTCAAGACTAGATCGCCAACTTGAAATTTCTGTGTCTGACTTTATTGTTGTAGCCTCTAGACATTCTCTTCTGATATACTCTGAGATGATCATACGTTGCTTGTTTGCGCTCATCTAGTAGTTCAAGTTCTTGCAACCTAGACACCCTATAGTCATCATTAGTTACTAAACCATGCATTCTGATTCTTAGTGATGGGATTTCAACCTCAATAGGTAGTACCACCTCAGACCCATAAACTAAAGCAAAAGGTGTAGCCCCAGTGGGAGTTCTGATACTTGATCTGATACTTGTTCTGATATTTCTTTTGATACTGGTTTTGATACTGGTTCTGATACTAATTTTGATAATTGTTCTAATACTGGTTCTGATACTTGGGATACTTGATAGCATCTTTTTCCATTGTAAACTCCCAAGCAAGATCATATCATACAGTCCCAATGTCTAGCAAGGTGGAGAACAAGAGGGATTAGCAAGTTGGTGGATGAGATGGAAGACAAGAGAATGAAGGAGAATGAAGGGAAGCAATCCTCAAGGGAAAACTCTTCAAGAATACTCAAGCTAGGGAAAAATTTTCATGTAAAGCACATTTGGACAAGCAATGAAAGGCCAGCATAGGATAAGTCCAAAAGAGTAGACATGTCAAGAGCAGGAAAGGATGCAATCCAAAGGAGTAGACATGTCAAGAGGCTTCATAGCATCGTGTTTTACTCTTTCTTTTTTAGATCAAGACCAAAGGGGAAAAGGATAGTGAAAGGCTATAATGAATGGAGGAAGATAGACATGAAGGCTAAATGGGAAGGGAATGAAAGTAAGATCATCAGAAGATAGCTCACAAGATAGCCAAATGTTCGTGTATAGATCAACATTGTCAAGATCAAAGAGAGAAGATGGAATGGATGAAATATGTAGAAGAACTACGCATGATGCCTCATTGCCAGGTTTTCATCATGGTACTTATCCAAGGTGCCACAAGTGAGTGGTTTTCACCATAGGATGAATTTATTTCTCTTTACTTTTGCTACCAAGGTGCCTGTTTCCAGGTTTTCACCAAGGCACATTTTTCATTTTTTATTTTTTATTTTGGAAGAAGGCAAGCTTTTTAGATAATGCTCCTTGAAAGGATAAATCATGATATGCCAAGGATTCAAAATGATATGCTCAAAGATGCTGATAGGGAAAGGGAAGATGGAAGATGAAAATGGAAGATAAGGTTTTATGTAAAGCGAGTGAGGTTGGAAGATAGGAGGAATAGGCAAATGAGGAAAAATGATAGAAGGTAGAAGGATAATGCATGGAAGGATTGTGAAAGGGTAGATGGAAAGGAAGGCAAGATCAACATCAACACATACCTTGAAGGGTGGTGAGAGGATGGAGGAATCATGAATGAAGGAATACATGAAGGAATATGGCAAATGGATAGCAGAGGTTGTGGTTTAGGCGCATGGAATGGAGGAATGCTTTTGGAAGAAGATGAAGTGGAAGTCTTTGGAAGCTTGAATGTCAACTTAACTTTTTGCTCAAAACTAGACTCTTTCAAGAGAGACTTTGGAATCCATATAGTCATATGCTTTTTATTTCCTTTTGATGATCTAGAGAGAATATCTTCAATGATGAATTTTGGAACCCATACTTGTCTTGTAGTTTTTTTCTTAGATATCTCTTTTGACTTTATGTTTCCATGTCTATTAGAGGAGACATGGTGATCTTCTTTTTTTGATGGATTCTTGTATTGCTTCTTTTTCTTGTATTGAACATTCAAGTTACTTCCAAAAGACTTGGGACTTGTGGAAGAAGTAGGATATGACTGGTTTAGATGGGTGGGTGGATGAAAAGGATTCAAGGGTATGCATCTATGTTGATCTTGAGGAAAGATAGGAGATGGAGGTATGTAAGGACCCAAGATGGATGGTGAATTAGGAGAGTTAGGAGGGGAAAATGAAGGGACATAAGGACCCAAGATGGAAGGAAGACGTGAAGTCCTTAGTAGTGGTGGAAGAGGTCCAAGGATGGAAGTGGAAGATGCAAAAGGATAATCAATAAATTCATTAGCATCTGTATGACAACCAAGGATATCAGCATCTTTAGAGTGAGCATTATAATTTTCAATAGAATCATGGACATCTTGAATATGAGCACCATCTTTGATAGGATTGTTCAAAGCTTTCAAAGACTTAGGAAGAGTAGAAAGTGGAAGCGAACATGGATTGGTAGAACAAGAAGATGGAAGACTTTGATCTTGACAAGGATCTTTGGATAGCACAAGCGCATAATTTTTCTTTTAATTTTCAATAGGCTTAACATTAGAAATAACAACACCATTTTTAACAACCTTAATGGAAGTATCATCTTTGGAAAGTGCAAGTGTAGTAAGGTTATTTTGATTGTCAATAAGTTCAACAGTGTAAGTAGTAGTTTGATCTTGCTTAGGAGAAGACTTAAGACATGGTGGAATGCATGAAAAAGGGTGTACAGGATCAAAAGAACCCTGAAGCAGATAAGAGACATCACGAAAAGGAGTGGATGACATGGAGGGTTCTTGATCTTGATCTTTCTTTATGTTCTTTTCTTCATCATTTTTAGAGTCCTCTTGACATGGAGCCACTTCTAAGGATACGAAAGCATGTTGGGATTGTACGGAAGACTTTGGAAGAGATGGTGGAGTACTAGCTGAAGTAGGAATTATAGCATATGAAGGCTTAGGCTCTTTAGGTTTAGCATTATTGAAAGTATTGGTAGCCAAGTGAAGGTTAGCTTGAGTTTCTTTAAGAGGTAGCCCTGGAGGATAACTATAGGGAACCGCATGAAAAGTATCAGGGCTTGTGTCAGATGAAGGTTCTGTGAAAGATTTGAAAGACTCAGAAGCTTTAGGAAATGTACGAGTATTGGAGGAAGTAGGGGATGGAAGGGAACCATCACAGACAAAGGTCCAACATTAAAATGATCTTTCTTGAGAGTGTAATCTTTATTTTCAGCCTGAGAGTTCTTAGAGGAGAGATCCTTATAGTATTGATGCTTCAAACTAGCACGATGCATTTTATAGTCCTTAGCAGTAGTAGATGGATCATAATCAAGGTATTGTCCACAAAAGCCATCAAAATCTCTTTCAAAATCAGAATCATATGGATCACCATCACGATCTATCCAATGTGACGGCCCATTTGTAGTAAGTAAGAACACATGACGAGGAGGACTCTTAGAAACAGAGGTGTCATAGGTATCATTACATTGTCTATTGTCATAGTCATCATAGTCTCCAAAGCTTGATGTGTCACTCTCTGTGGAAGAGGTATCATAAGGGTTGTCACATTGCTCACATTTTGTTTGGGGGCATGGTGACATGTACAAGTCTTTATCAAATGAAAAAGAGTATAGAGTTTCCATGGAGAACTCTTTAGGTTCCTTTTCTTTCTCAAGTTTGTCAAGCTGGACTTGCATAGCTTGTAGCTGCTTCATCATAGCGGTGATTAGAGTTTCTTCCTCATGTGTATTGATTCTTTGAGACATGTGTACTGATTCTCAATGGCTACTGTTATGTTCTTGACACAGTGATTTGTATGATAGATTCTAGAAATAGGCTGAAGAAGCTAAGTATCTGGCAATTCTGACAATTTTCTGACAACTCTTCAAATTTTTTCCCAAATGACACTCTATAGACTCATATGACAGTGGGTATGCTATGAAACGACAGTTTTAAAACTTGTACGATAGTTGGGTATCAATGAAACGACAGTTGAAAAACTCATACAATAGTTGGGTAGCAATGAAACAACAGTTGAAAATCTCATACGATAGTTGCAAGATTTTGACTTTAAGAATTTGCTGGCATGGAAACTCGTACGACACTAGGTACTCAATAATATGACAGATGGGTTGTAATGAAATGACACTTGGAAAAACTTGTATGACTTTTGACTTCCTGAAATGACTTTTGACTCCAAAAAAGATTTTTACTTCAGATTTTGCAAATTTTGAGTTTTCAGATTTGGATTGTTTGCAAATTTCAATGTCCAGATTTTAGGATTGTAACAGATTTGCTCTTTTTCAGTAACCAGATAGATAAACAAGCATGCAAAATAGCAAGCAAGTGATTTCAAGCATGTCTGAAAATAATGAACAAGGGCAAAAGCAAACTTGCACATGAACAATCAAGTGACTTATTTGTTCTAATCCTCAGAAGTGCTAATTGTGTATGTTCCAACAATGTTTTGCAATAACGCACATATACCCTATAAAATGAAAATTTGGCCTCACTAGGGTTTTTAGTAATGGTTTGACTCTACAACTTTTATGATCCAAAGGGGTGAACTCCAATCCCGACGCACCAGGGTTTTGACATAGTCCGAGAACTTAATCTTCAGGAGCTGCTAGGGAGATCTGACAACCCAACAATGAACCATACCCATAGAGATTTCTTCCACAAGGACATTTATATAGTGGCTGTCACTACCACGGCGAAAATGGCTATGACCGCTTGAGGTTCCGTCAACGCAGTTTGCCTTGTGAAGGGATTGTCCGCTACGGTTAACCTTCTCTAAAGATGACTCACAATAGTATACCACAAGGGGACTTGGCTCCAGATCCAAGGTTTTTGACACCTTTTCACTTTTAACCCAAACAAAACAAGCAGATTAATCCGACACGCTAAGACAAAGTTTTGCTTCACCAAGGTCTATGATGCCAACTTCACGTGATCTATCAACCTCTCCGGGGAGAGAATGTATCAATCAATAAGAGAAGGCGCACTAACCAATTTTGATTCACCAAAGCTCGTGATGTCAACCCCACGTGATCTATCAACCTCTCCTGAGAGAGAATGTATCGATCAATAAGAGAAGACACACTAACCAAGTTGAATGTGAAACGCACTAAGTATCCTCCCTACCTACAAGGATTATGTCATCAAGAAAGATTTCGCTAGGAATCCAATCTCTCAAGAATCACGAATAGTGTTCATAGGGCCTAATTACTATGTGAGCACAGATATATTCCCGAAAGCAAATCTACCAAAAGTACCCAAAAAGTAGAAAGAGGAACACTTAACGCTTAAAGCAAATATGAGATGAGTCCACAAGGTGGAACACTTAACACCTCACACAAGCTAAAAACAAGTCCCCAACTTAGAAAACAAGTGAGTTCCTAAAAGCACAAAAGGGTTGCCAAGTGGAACACTTAACGCTTCTGTCCTGTTGACCCCTCCCCTTTATGGCGCTGAGATTGCAACCACGGGGCAGAAATGAGGGGCCGGTGGATTAGCGAGTCCAATAACCCAAGATAGCAATCAAGATCAATCACAAGTATCTAAGACTACTTAATAAATCCTTAAGGGGTCACAACCTAGTATCAATTATGCAAGTGTGTAAAACAAAAGCATGAAAAGAATCACCCAAGCTAGAAAGATGAGAGATTTATTTTAAGTCCCAAATCAAAATGTCATTAGATGAAGGAGAATATCTGGGATCCTTGCAACGCACTTAGTAGATTTTACCTAATTTTTAGCAATTTTTGTTGAGCTTTACTATGCAAGCAAACTACGAACTCTCCAACAAGCCAACAAGCAAACAAGATATGCAAGGTATATTCAACTTATGAAAACCCTAGGGTTAGATCTAAAAATCAATTTTTAGGAGCAATAATAACCAGAAATTAATCCAAATGACAACTCATATCATGCATTGAATCATATGAAAAATAAGTGCATACCCATCACAAAATTTTAATTTTTTTGCACTGCATTTGATCTAGTCAACAAGATCTAATTTTTTTGATATGATTTTGGCCACAAAAATAGAAATTCAGAATAGAGATCCCTACTAAAAAATAAAGAGTTTTCCAAAAATGGAAATTTTTTAGAAAAATCTCTTCATTTGTGCCCTAGAGACCCATTTTATCAAAATAGACTAGTTTTTGTAAATTGACTATTTGAGCTATTATATCATGTCCAAATTTAAAACACAAAGAATGAACCCCCTATAGAATTTAAAGAGATTTCCAAAAATATAAAAATTTCTGAAAAATATGTTGATTTGCGTCAGATATTAATTTTTTTCTAAATTTCAAGAAAAAATTATTAAAAATTCAAAACATCTCAAAAAATTTTAAATTTTTTACTGTAGCTTCCCTGATATGTCACCAATCTGTAAAAAAAATTTCAGACTAAAAATCTAAGCTGTTTGGAAGATAAAATTAAATCTTTGAAACTTTAGGGTTTTAGCTCCCAAAAAAAATCAAAACCAGCATGCTAAGGTGGGTTGCCCCATGGTGGGCGCCAGAAATGTATGTGTGAAAATTGTACCTGATCTGTAGACACAACACTTTAGTAAAACATTAGAGGTTAGCAAAAATCAAAATCGTGCAAAATTGAAATCTAATTTAACCAAGCGATTTACTGCCTTCTAGTAGGTGCGAGATTAATGTCCTCAGATTGTTATCGAGATTAGTGACCTAGATGACACTTAAATGAAAGATTTGAATGCAATTGATCTAGATATGAATTGAATGCAATTAAGCTATTTTTTTGGATTTTCTATGCAATGATATGAAAAAAAACTTGATATGAATCTATGCTAATATGAAAACTGATATGAAATGCTAATCTAGAAAATGAATGCAAAAACCAAATTTGATCTCACAATAGCCTTGATTCGCAATAAGCTTTGATTCTCCCAATTCCAATTCTCCAACGTGATTGTGGAAAAATATCAGATTCTGTGGATTTGAGAGATATTAGAGATGAATTATGAAGAGCTGAGCCTCGGTTTTATAGAAATCCAGGGCTTTGGAGGTGCATGGGAAAAAAAGCCATAAATCACTCAAATAACTCAGGTTGATTTTTGAGTTATTTTTAAATAAAGGATAATTAACTCACAAAAACATGCAAAAGCTAAGTTTTAACTCAAAATAGAGTTTAGCTTTAATTGATAATTGATAGTTATCTGCTTTTATGATTGTGCATGTTTTATTTATGAATTAATTTAATAATAAAGTGATTTATTTCCAACTTAACTACTTTTAAAAATAAAACAATTGATTTATGGGTTAATCAATTATTTTTTTAAACTTTTATCCCAAAAATAATATTATTAAATATGACAACTTGCTTTAATTAATTAAATAAGAATTTAATCAATTAATGATAGGAATTTTGATTTATTGTCAAATTTAAATAATAATAATTAGGAATAAATATAATTAAATTCAATTAAATAATTAAGTGGCAGAATTAAACTTAATTAATTAAATATTGAGAATATTCAATTAATTAAACTTTAGGATAAATAGGATTTATCGCCAAATAATCATTAAATCAAAGATAATTAAGATAATTAGGAATATTGCTATGAATATTCCCCAATGCAGAATTTAAGATAATCAATTATGATTCGATGATGTTTAGATGTGCCTTAGATTAGGACTTTGATGTCGATTTTGTTTGGATTGTTGATATAGGAGATTAATGAACTTATAGCCCATTTTTGGGGTATTACACAGGGTATGTAATCTAATAACTGAAAAGAATTACACATGATGTCTCTGAAGAACTGATACATGATCACAAGAAGAAGAAGAAGAAGAAGAAGAAGATAGGAACACAACTCCAACAAGGAAGATCAAGAAGGATCAACTGCAACAAGGATCATCCAACACTAGTGCATGAACGTCGGAATCTCAAATGGTAAAAGAATCACTACCACTCGACCTCGTGAACCTAAATGGTCCACTCCCATCGTGCTGAGGAGATAACAACATATCCCACTTGGATAACAAACATCAAACAGATCAAGCTAAGGAAAGGATCCTAAAATCTCTCTAACTCAAGGTGATAAGTAATAATGTCATGAAAGACTCACTAATCCAGAGGCAACCGACACATGTAGGATAACTAGACTATGCATAGGAAGGTGTCATCATGTACGTCTAACCCTTGAGTTTTGTCCTATAATCTTACTGGATCCCGGGACCCAAGTGACCTTACACGGTGTCAATGACTTCTCATACTAACGAGCCATCGACTATGCCAACTCATCCCTTAAAAGAGGGCTAGTCATCTTCTCCATTCCCACCTTAGTCTGTACTAGCACTAAGCCAGGGCGAGGAAACCATATCTTATTAGGTTAATTTTTAAATCTCTCAATGTTATATTTAGTTATCACTTGATTAAGATACTTAACAATAAGTGATCTTGGCAGCCACTTGTGGGCCCCGATGCTTATTGCAAGCCACCTCCTACTAGATAACTAGGTAAACTACCCCAGGCTCACAGATCTCACAAAGATCAAATCAAGTACACAACCAGGTAATCCCAAATCTAGTTTCACATACAAGAACTAGAAATGATTATAAAGGCACCAAAAAATAGAATACAAAACATCATGAGCCTATATGGTCAATTAGGGTATAATCAGAATATAAACACACATCAAAACATAAAATAGAAAACATGATCAACTAATACAATCCTCGGCCTCTGTCTTTCCCTTAGGTTTTCTAATATCCCGAAATCACAATAAGCACAAGAAGACACTCCAGGCACGAAGAAGACACATTTGCACCATAGAAAACTAAGATCTAATCCATAAGCACTCTAATTTCCATATTGAAAAAAATTGAATTTTAAGTATAGAATAATGTAAATCTACTGAGACAAACCAATCATAAACAATAATACAATGTGATAAAGAAAGAATATTCCCTATAATCATCCTATAGGTACAACAGAACAATAACACCCAATTTCAGTATAAACATAACACTTGTCCTATCTAAAATGTCATTCACAATAAATTACATTTCATTGTGCATAAAGGGCATATACTAATTAACATACTTTCATATACATGCGTTGTATTTAATTCGAAACAAAGAAAAGGTCTAATTTAATTTAAATTATAAAATTAGAAAATAAATTACATATAAGCATATTTTCGACGTATAAATAAAAGTATATGTACATACCTAAAACAAATAAACCAACTATTATTCTTTAAAAAAAAAGTTTATTGAATAAAATCTAACAAACATATAGATTTAATTTAATTTCAAATTAAACTATTTAACAATTAAACTTACAAATAACTTAGATTAGGATAGTAATTTAAATTTATTTAACTACAATTAAATAAATTAACTACAACTTAAATTGCAATAAAGTAAAAATAACCTTTATATAACAAAATTTATCTAATTTAAATAACATAATAATTAAGCTTCAATAAATAAATTTTAAATTCATAAAAAAAAATTTATACATAAAACAAAATAATAACAAACCTTCGTAAATGAAAAAGTCCACCCGCGGTGGCCCCCATGTGCAAGTACCCCCGCGCATGGTAGAGTACCCTACCTGTGCAAGTACTCTGCCATCGCAAGCAGTACCGTGCCCGCACGCGGCAGAGGAGAAAGGTAGGGGGTACAGTGGCCCCCTCCTCCCCCTTCAAAACTTGCAAATTTTTTTAATAATATATATTTTTAAAAAGATTTGTTTTATAAAAACAAAAGCCAACATAACATGATAAATATATATTTTTACATATATTTATTTTAATTAAAGCATTTTCATTTTCTTTTATAATGCAAATGCATATATTATTTAAATAAAAGATTTCCGAAATTGGAAAGTAATAGTGAGTACTATGTATGTTTAAACTAGAGGGTATTTTCTTTGAAACCAAAGGCATGTCATTTTCAAGAAGGAATATATTCCTGAATTATACCAAACACATATAATTTTGTCCTAATAAACTTACTGGTGCAATTTTAATTTTCCAAAGCAAAAAAAAGAACAAAGAGAGAAAATTTAATTTCCAGGATGAATATTTATACCCAGATTGGGTTTTTTTAACACAATTTGATTTTCTCTTCAAAGATAAATTTATTTCTTCAAACCCTATAGTTATACTATTGCCTAGATTTAATATTTCATTTTGTAGGAAATCTACAAACAATCATTTAATGAAATTTTGCCAAAGTAACAGTATTATGCTAAATAATAATAAAATATAAGAATCAACTATACTAGGGTTTCTAAATACCCAGATCTAAGATAATCACAGATTAACCAAATATAAAATACATAGAATTTCACACAAGGAGATAAAGACAAATAACTGTGAAAACAGAGCTAACAGGCAAAATTCCATGCCTACCTCAGATCCAATGCCAGAAGCTGAAAATGGAAAACCTTGTAGTTTTGAAAATAGAAACTCCTCCAGGATTCAACCCAACTTGCAGATCTGAAAACTATGTAGCAAACAAGTACCCAATCCAGATGCACAAAGAAGCCCAAATCAACAAGCAGTCATAACAATCCACAAATCTCCAAAATACCAAGCACACAAGCTCCCCCCCCAAAAATCCTCTCCAAAACCTCTCTCCCTCAAAATGAATGCAATAATTTCCCTAATAGGAATCCAATTCCCAAATTCATGCAATCCCTAAAAACAACTCAAAAGCTAACTCACAGTTCAACTCCAAAACAGAAATGACTCATAAGACCACTCCTAATCAGACTCTAACTCCAAAATTGAAAGTAAATATGAATTAATTAATTAAAATATCTTTTAAATGCACAACACAACTTGACTTTTGAAAACTAGTTGTTCACTTTTGACAACAACTCACTTTTCAATTATGCACATGTTAATAATTTAAAACACATATTAAATAAATAAAATACTTAATGCATCCTAAAATATGCAATTAAATATTTAATTTATTTAATAATACTTACAAACATAATAAAACTCAATTATTAATAAAATAATCAATTAAATCCAAATAATCAATTATTTGATTTTAATTAAATTTCATCAAAATAAACTTAGGACTTAATCAATATTAATTTCCAAATACTCAAATAATCAACTTTAATTTAATTTCCTCAATTAATCATAGGAGCATATTTAATCATAAAATTCAACTATGCACCTAATATTGATAATCACATAAAATAATCTATATAAACATAAATCAACTACAATCAATAAATGAATAATCACATAAAAATCACCCACATAACCATAAATCAACTGAAGCCAAATGAGATAAAATCAGACAAAACCAAAACCAAGCAACACCAGAAAGGGATCCATGAACTTTGCCAACCTGACAAATTCGGATAGGGTAGTCAACAAATACTTATCCAACAACTAGGATAAATGGGTTTGGGTTAGGGTTTTGGATCCGTGTTATCTCCCCTCTCTTACCATTTGAGATATTGTGATAGGGCACGCTCATCCTGACAATTCAGGGAAGTCAATGCCCAGTACTTGCAAACCTACATATAAAACCCGCATGTACATAAATATACAACTATATAACAGACAATGGCGTAGATCAGTCGATCATGTGGATCTTGCAAGCAAGTAACTACGACTCTATCCCTCAACTACATTAGGCACGTCAAATAGAAATGTAAAACAAACACATCAACCATACACATGTAAGTATGGGGTCAGTAAAATCATACACATTAATGATTTTCTAACATATAATCTATCATCCTAAAGTAATCATATCATTTATAAAATCGGACTAGGGGTGGGGTACTACATTTAGACTCATGAAGGTCAAAGTTACCTTGAAAGTTAAAGAGTTGATTGTAATTGGATCTATGGTCCATTTTGTTATTTGATGTTTTGAATGTAAAGCCTAAAATATAAAGGCATGTAATGAAGTTAAAGGCATTAAAAGGTTAAATGTACTTAAAAGGGGTCATTAAGGGTCATTTTATGGATCCTAGTCTAGTTATGGGATCTAAAAGCCTATAAGGTCTTTGACCAATGTAATATGGTCTCTAAGTCCAAATCAAATGTTGTGAAAGCACCAAAGAGTGCCCAAAGTTGTAATGTGCCATGTTGGCAATTGAGGCCTAATAAGGATTGTAAGGGATTTAGGAAGTTTTTAGGAGTTTGGTAGGGTTATAAACCTTTATAAAGGTTAATGCAAATATTATGAAAGCCTAAATGATTGTAAGTTGTCAAAGTTGACACTTTAGTGTCAACTAGACAACATATCCTCATAAATTTCTAATTGTAACCAACTTGTAACAGTCATGTAACTGACTGTTACGGTTGGATAGAGGATATCTAACCTTGTAAAGCTTTATAGATGAGATATAGGTGTGATTAGAGGATATGTGGAGTTGGTGATGGGAGACAAAGCATTGTAGAAGTTTTAAATCAATAAAACTAAAACATTTTTCTTTGCAATTCCTTTTCTGTCCAGTGGAACAGTCAAGGAACACTGAGTTCCTATGTTATATTAAAACATGCTTTGGGTTGATTCTTAATGTAATATCATTTTATTTATTGTGGCTTACCTTTCCATGCATTATTTTTACAATTACATTGAGTCTTGAACCAGAATAGAGGACTAGTGTCCCCAAGACAATGACTGGTTAGGCACAATCCATAGTTTATTATTTTGGGAGTCTTAGCATGATGAATCTCACCCACCCTCTATATTTCCTGTGATTGGTGGGAGAGAATGTAAATGTAATGATATCATTGTATAATATCTATCTTATGTAGGAGATTCAAGTTTG
The DNA here is from genome assembly GCA_027943335.1 of Chamaecyparis obtusa. Lineage (NCBI taxonomy): Eukaryota > Viridiplantae > Streptophyta > Pinopsida > Cupressales > Cupressaceae > Chamaecyparis > Chamaecyparis obtusa. The sequence continues at coordinate 177,944 of BSBK01006184.1, read as the reverse complement.
AAGTTGAAGAGTCACAAAACAGTGTGGTTGCTGACAGAGAACCTGCCCTGAATAGACACTAGTCATGTTGAAAGTTGTTTACTTTGTGATTGAAGATATTTGGTGATGCATCCTTCATGTAGGGGTCTAAAGTGAAATTATTTTGAATTTAGTTTGGTCTGGAGAAGGATTGAATGTGAAAAAGGGGTGTGTGACAGTGATAGAGAGAGTTTTTGTGATAGAAAAATTGGGTGATGTTACGGGGGTCATATCTTCGAAACCCACCGTTGGATGTGTCTAAGTTTTTGATATGTTGTTAATAGTGATGTTATTCAAATTTTTACTAGAGTGATTGAGAATTTTTTATCCCATTTGAAAGATATAGACCTATGTGTATAGGTCTCTCTAAGAGGACAACAAGGAGGTAAATCTGTTGTGTTTAGTCAAGAAGTTTTATTTGTTGATTCAAATGGTGAGTGTTGGGTAAAGGATTTGTTATCCAAGTTTAGGGGGTTGATAGCACATGGTAGATATGCAATGAGGAGATGATTTATGAAGTTAAAATGAAGGTTTAAGTCTTGAGTGAAGATATGGCATTTGGGAAGCACTAGGTACACTTCGGGTAGCCTAGGAGGTAAGTCCTTGAGGGGCTTTGGAAGTAAGAAGCTATTATATCTTGAGGGAGAGTACTGCCTAATAAGAGAAATGAAGTCACCATCCACCACCTCTACATCAAGTGGTATCAGAGTCGGAAGATTCTTTTGGGAAGAGGACGCGAATGCAATCTAAGGTTGTGAAGACTTAGAACCCCTTGTTGAACCTTAAAGTTGTGTTATCCTTTAAGAGTGTTCCAAGGTGTGGTTCAAAGTTGGATGGATCTTAGTTTGTAGAGGAAGTCAGATTGAAGGGTAGAATAATTTCAAACCATCATGAATGCAGATTTGGAGAGAAGAGAGACTCATGGATGTTCACAATTCAGGACACAATGCAAATGTATGGGTAAGGTTTGCAAAATGGTTATTTCCAGTGGCTCATTTTTCAATTTTGTTTCAGTTGAGATGGTTGAGAAGTTGAATCTACAACAACTAGTGCATAGAAAACCTTACATAGTATAGGGGTTACATGTTGAAAATCGAGTTGAGGTGAAGAGACAAGTATATGTTTGTTTCAGCATTGGAATCTATGAGGATGTTGTTTTATGTGATGTTATTCCATTGATGGGATGCCATTTGATCCTTGGGAGGGCATGACAAGCAAAGAAACTTACATTATATGATGGGACATTGAACAATTATACCTTCAAGCATGGTGGAAGTTAAATCATATTGAGATCTTTGAAAGAAGATGAAGCATCATGGAAGATGCCAACAAGTTTCTTATTTGAAAGAGTGGGGTTCCTAGGACAAAGGGAACAAGAAGAGGACAAGGTGGATAGAAAGATAGAAGGACATATTGTGGAGCATCATGACTATGATAGGGTAGTAAGAGATGGAGATCAGATGAAGATTCTAGAGGAAGAAGTAGAGCATGTGAATGGTTCGTGTGAAGAACCAAAAGACCAATTAGAGAAACATGTGAAGATAACCCAAGAGAAGTCAGAGTATGAGGATACTCATGAAGATGACAGGATTGAGAAGACAATGAGGATGTGTGGGCCACAAAAAGCAAAGGCTCAAGAAGTTGAGATAACAAAGATAAAGAAGGGAATTTCAGAGGTTGTTGTTGAACTGGATGGGTGCATGGATGAAGGAATCCAAGTTGGGGCACTTAAGTGTCCCTTATATGTTGCTGTTGAAAACAGAGAGGACGGGGCTGTTAAAAAAGTCATTGATGACATGTTTGAGTGCCAAGGAAGATGGAATTGGGAGGATAAGTTGCAGGAGGTCTCAAGGAGGATAGGGACCTTGGATATTGATGAGTCCAAACTCTTGAAGACAACATTGAAGGATGGAGCCAATAGCTAGCATAAAAGGATGAGGAAAAGATTGGTATGGTCTGTCAAGAGGCTGGTTGAAGAGAACAAACTATTGAATAAGGGACCCACTGAGAGGGTACACAAAGTTGTGAATGAGAAAGTTAGCAAGATGGCAAGTGTCCATGGAGAAGAGATAGATTTGTGGCATGAGTTAGATTCCATAGTTGAAGAAAGGCAAGAGAAGGGTGGAGTAATGAGAGAATGCCTAGGACAATGGCATGAAGAGGAAGGAGTAAATGGTCATGAAGAGACCTTAGAATCAGGTTTGTCTAAAAGAACAAAGAACTCACAAGGAGTATGGGAGCAGACAGGGGAAGTGCTGAAAGGATTGGATGAAGGAGTGCAGCACCAAGCCTTTGATTTGGTGCCTATGAAAGATTTGTTTGGTTTTGTATCTAACATTTTTGTGACATGTTTGCAGGAGTTCTATATAGTTCATCATGAAATTACTAAGGTTGCAGACATCTATGGACACATATATATGAAGAATATGAAATTTTGTGCTTGGCACATATTGTTTGGTTGCAGAGTCATGAAGCCATGGAACAAAGGGTACCATTTTGTTGCAGGTCCTCAACAAGAGGTGGACAAAGATTGGAGGAAGAGGAAGAAAACTAACCAATCCAAAGAGACTTGGATTGATTTGATCCTTGGGAGTATGGTGCAAGGCATCCTAGAAAAAGCATGAGAAGAGAGTCATTTAGACTCATGAAGGTCAAAGTTACCTTGAAAGTTAAAGAGTTGATTGTAATTGGATCTATGATCCATTTTGTTATTTGATGTTTTGAATGTAAAGCCTAAACTATAAAGGCATGTAATGAAGTTAAAGGCATTAAAAGGTTAAATGTACCTAAAAGGGGTCATTAAGGGTCATTTTATGGATCCTAGTCTAGTTATGGGATCTAAAAGCCTATAAGGTCTTTGACCAATGTAATATGGTCTCTAAGTCCAAATCAAATATTGTGAAAGCACCAAAGAGTGCCCAAAGTTGTAATGTGCCATATTGGCAATTGAGGCCTAATAAGGCTTGTAAGGGATTTAGGAAGTTTTTAGGAGTTTGGTAGGGTTATCAACATTTATAAAGGTTAATGCAAATATTATGAAAGCCTAAATGATTGTAAGTTGTCAAAGTTGACACTTTAGTGTCAACTAGACAACATATCCTCATAAATTTCTAATTGTAACCAACATGTAACAGTCATGTAACTGACTGTTACGGTTGGATAGAGGATATCTAACCTTGTAAAGCTTTATAGATGAGATATAGGCATGATTAGAGGATATGTGGAGTTGGTGATGGGAGACAAAGCATTGTAGAAGTTTTAAATCAATAAAACTAAAACATTTTTCTTTGCAATTCCTTTTCTATCTAGTGGAACAGTCAAGGAACACTGAGTTCCTATGTTAGATTAAAACATGTTTTGAGTTGTTTATTAATGTAATATCATTGTATTTATTGTGGCTTACCTTTCCATGCATTCTTTTTACAATTACATTGAGTCTTGAACCAGAATAGAGGACTGGTGTCCCCAGGATAGCGACTGGTTAGGCACAATCCACAGTTTATTATTTTGGGAGTCTTAGCATGATGAATCTCTCCCACCCTCTGTATTTCTTGTGATTGGTGGGAGAGAATGTAAATGTAATGATATCATTGTATAATATCTATCTTATGAAGGAGATTCAAGTTTGAAGTTGAAGAGTCACAAAACGGTGTGGTTGCTGACAGAGAACCAGCCCTAAATAGACACCAGTCATGTTGAAAGTTGTTTACTTTGTGATTGAAGATATTTGGTGATGCATCCTCCATGTAGGGGTCTAAAGTGAAATGTTTTTTAATTTAGTTTGGTCTAGAGAAGGATTGAATGTGAAAAAGGGGTGTGTGATAGTGATAGAGAGTTTTTGTGACAGAAAAATTGGGTGATGTTACGGGGGTCATATCTTCGAAACCCACCGTTGGATGTGTCTAAGTTTTTGATATGTTGTTAATAATGACGTTATTCAAATTTTGACTAGAGTGATTGAGAAGTTTTGATCCGGTTTGAAAGATATAGACCTCTATGTATAGGTCTCTCTAAGAGGACAACAAGGAGGTAAATCTGTTGTGTTTAGTCAAGAAGTTTTATTTGTTGAGTCAAATGGTGAGTGTTGGGTAAAAGATTTGTTATCCAGGTTTAGGGGGTTGATAGCACATGGTAGATAGGCAATGAGGAGATGATTTATGAAGTTAAAATGAAGGTTTAAGTCTTGAGTGAAGATATGGTGTTTGGGAAGCACTAGGTACACTTCGGGTAGCCTAGGAGGTAAGTCCTTGAGGGGCTTTGGAAGTAAGAAGCTATTACATCTTAAGGGAGACTGCAGCCTAATAAGAGAAATGAAGTCACCATCCACCACCTCTGCATCAAGGGGCATCCACATTTATGTAGGAGCATCTTGGGTTCTTGGCGATTTTGCATCATCTTGGAGGAATTTCCTTATGGTATGACAAAGTTCCTTGTTTTGAGTAGTTTTTAGAGATTTTGTGTGCAGTCAATCTATGGAGATCTTTGGTGTGAGAGATGAAAATGGTTTTCTCCTTGCTATTTGTGGAGGTTATGTCTATGATCACACCTCTTCAGGTGGTGTGGATTGTGAGATCTTGCATGTTCTTTGCTGACTATTCATGTTCTTTATGTTACCGATTCAGTTGTGTTCACTGGTTGATTGTTGGGGATTATGGTGGAGGTTTCTGATCGATGGAATTGAATGTCATGGATCTTGAGGTGGAACTATCTATGGCCGACTTGGTAGTTAGATCATGCCTGGTGAATTAATTAAATGTTATAATTTATTTGGGATCTAGGTTGACCTGGTCTAATCCATTTATCTTCGGATATGTAATATCTTGAACATCAGTTTATGGTGGCTAGTAGGTATAAATTTAGGGCTTGTGATTGCACTAGTACATTTGAGCCCTTTTTTTGATGGCACACCGTCGTAATTACGACACTATTTTATCGATCAAGAGACACCATACACCGTTGCAATTTTGCAGTTGAAAAAAATGACAGCTACCATAGGCGTCATAATTACGACGACTATGGCCGTCATAATTTGCATCCGAAGAGGGGCGGCCAACATGGTGAACATATCATCGGGTCCATTTCTTACTGTCATAATTTCGATGGGCATGCGTTGGAGATTCTATACATGCAATGACTAGCTGTCGGATATTTCTGACAGATAGTCATCATATGTAGTTTTTTACTGACGAGGATGCTGTATATGTGATGGCTAGCTGTCAGATATTTCTGATAGATAGCCTTCGTTTGCAATTTTTTACTGATGAGGATGTTGTACATGAAACGGCTAGCTATCATATATATCTGACAAGTAGTCGTTAGATGTATAGTGCTACTGTCAAAATAATTTTTATTCCCTTCGAAAAAGCGACGAATAGGCACATTAAAAATAACAAAAATCAAGAGACCATCGTAGTTGGTTTCTTTCTTCAGTCCATATTATTGACAAAATGGTTTACCTTTCATTAGCTCATCAAATGCGAGGATTTGAAATAATTTAATAGAATATTTTCATGATAACGTATATTATTTAAGTTGACATTGCATGAATTTATCGACTTCGCTCACTTGTAGACTACGAGGACAATGATAAAGAAGCATATCCTCCCATGGCCTACATTATTCAAGCTATGGGAGGGGATGCTTCTTTATGGTTGTACTCGTAGTATACAAGTGTGATAAGTAGATAAATTTGTTCAGCGTCAAACTAAAATAATGTATGTTAGTGATGAAAATATCATCTATTAAATTATTTCAAATCCCCGCATTTGATGAGCTAATGAAAGGTAAAACATTTTGTCAGTAATATGGAATGAGGAAAGAGACCAACTATGATGGTCTCTTGAGCTCTGTTATCTTTAGTCCTAGCTACTGGGTAAGGCTTGGAAGACTTATACTCATCGATCATTGAAAATAATCACTGCCTTGCCTTTATGTACACTGCACAATATCCAATATAAGAGAAGGCAGAAAATATGAATGGATAAAAGAAATGAAAGATACAATAATATTATCTTGTTTTTTACCTTCTCATAATTGATCCCAGTCTCACAAAAGTAATTTTATACGATCACTAGCACATTTCGTGCATGGATGAGAAACAGTATCCTAAGTTTGTAGATTCTGAGAAGAGGTATGAGTGGAGGCCAAAGAAAGGATATTTGTGAAGGTTTTATAGATGTGGGTTACTGAATCATCATCTCTACACTGGTACTCAATTTGGAAACCCTCGTATGTATATAGACACTCTAGCAAATCTCCACAAAAGTATCTTCTGGCCTCCACTGCATATACGTCTTCTCAGAATCTAAAAACTCTCCACCATTGATTCCCGTTGTTTTTTTAGCATCTCTGGATTGACACCTTAAATTATTGAGCTTCTCTTTGTTTTGAGAATAGTTTAACATTCTCTAATTTAACAGGGCCAACCATGTGAAGGTGGAAGCTCATTTGACCTCTCCTAGGATCCTCTTATGACCCTTTACGACACTTTAAGACCTCGAGTATTTATTCTTAGGGATCGTAAAGGGTCATAAAGGGTCATAAGGAGTCCTAGGACACAATAGATGAGAAACATAAATGTAGGCATCATGGTCGCAATTGTTTGGAGACACAACATAATTGAATGCTATACCCAGACGATGAAACACAACCACTACTCCTCCAGTTCTAAGTGGACACTGTGGGATCTAAAAACTAGAGATAAGGAATAAATTTAGAGAGCGAAGGAGGAGGGCCATAACAACCAAAATAATATATAGACCCTATATTATTTTGGTCGTTACGGCCCTCCTCCGATCTCTAAATTTATTCCTTATCTATGGTTTTTGGATCCCGCAGTGTCCACTTAGAACTGGAGGAGTAGTGGTTGTGTTGCATCATCTGGGTATAGAATTCAATTATGTTGTGTCTCCAAACAATTGTGACCATGATATCTACATTTATGTTTTTCAGATGTCGTGTTTATTTGCATATTTTTTGTGTTTGGCTTCTATCCCTTGCATCGAAAATAAGATTTTCCCACTCTGAATTGAGAATGCACGTACAACACAACCAGAATATGCATGGATAGTAGGTGGAGATGAGAAGACTACAATATGCAGGGCTACAATCAATCCCTTCATACTAGAAATATTGCCATTACATTAATACATAGGGCTCCACAACATAAAACACACTTTTCAAAGCAAAATACATGTCCATATTGTAGAAATGAAAAAGAAACAACAAGAAAATAAAGAAAAACAAATAAAAAAGAAAATACTGCAATTAAATAATCACCAACAATGATACACATAATACCTTTGTATGCAGCCCATTAACATTGCAAATGCAAGAATGAAAGAAAACATGGAACTAAGCTCAAACATGTGTAAATACCTGCAAGAGGAGTAGTTGTATGCAGTTCATAGGCCCATAGAGGGACATTTATCATAGTCATAGAAACATGATTATTTTTAAATGGAATACACCAAGGAGTACCATCAGAAATATTGACCATTTACAATCATGAATAGTGAACAATCAAATAGCTCATTTTTTTTATCAATATGTGTAGTCTCTGTGTATATGAAAAATGAATGAAACATCAAGCTAAAATAAAATAGTGAACAACAATTCAAATTCAAGGCCTAATTTATCAAGAGCAACAAACATTAGGACGAAAGAAAAATCATTAGGACTATAGAAAACTCATTTAGACTAGAAAATAAAATTCTAGAAATGGATGGTTCTAATGCTTTTCCATTACAACAATTGATCATTCATCATTTGGTATATGAACAGGTGAAAAACATGCAGATTTGACCAAAAACCATTGGGAACAACCCAACAACAAATGGACTTGTGATGATTTTCACAATAGTACATCTGTTGCTGGGTCCGCTCCTAGTACTACTTAGGCAAATCTGCATATTCATCACCTATGCATATGAAGTGGCTCTAATGGAAAGAAATAAGAAAAATCATTACGACTATAGAAAAATTATTAAGACTAGAAAATCAAGTTCTAGAAATGGACGGTTCTCATGCTTTGCCATTACAACAATTGAGCATTCATCATTTGGTACTTCTTGGTGTATTCCATTTAAGTATGTCAGGCACAAAGTATTTGACGCAAGGGGAGGGAGCTAAGGGGCCAAAGGATGGTGCACTCTACAGATCCAACCCTGCTCAACAACTTGCGGAAGCAACAACAACATAGTGAGAGAGAGAAAGCAGGATCATTGATATTATTAACTTCATTCAAATTGATTCATACATGCTGGGCTGTAAGGCCTTCATGGTTACGACCAGATATTACAATGAATTACGGAAGTCCTCAAACATGTGAGGATTTTCCAACAATCTTGATTCTACTATCTTCTATCTTCTATCAAAACTCCTCCCTAAACTCTAACCAAACAACTATACTTATACAAGAAGCTACCGAACTGAGTCGGCCTTTAGATCCATAATCAATGAAAGGAATAGTTAGATATGAGACCAAACACTTCCCAATGATGGATACCAACATTAAATCCATGACCCATAATCAATGCACAAGTCAGCCTCAACATAACTCAAAAATAAACTACTCAGTAAGCAAGGATGACCGAGCAACTGACAAGCATCGCCGAGTGCTAGTGAAACAACTGACTGCCCAGGAGATAACCAACCACACTTGGTAACCAAAGGAAACTGACCAACTACCGACCAACTCAGGCAAAGCAGGAATCGAGCAACATAGACAAACTCAAATAGCTTTTTGGTGACATAGGATTGCCAAGGACACGAGATGCTCGTGCATCAGTATTCCATTTAGATATGGTGTATTTCATTGAGCATTCATCTTATTAATTAGCATTCATTAGCACTGATAAGACTCATTAATTAGCATTCATTAACACATCATAACATTCATTAACACATAATATTAAAACATCGAAACATAAACATCAGTCCAACACACTTCCATTGATCAAGCGACACAAACTGGTGTTGCAATTTTGGTGTCAGTATCACCGACGACTGGGATAACTATATATATACCTAAGCAATAACTAGATCATAGATTGGTAAGAAAAATAAAATCTCTTGAAGCGAGGAACTGAATGTTGCAAGCTCTACATTATTTATGGCGGAGATTTTTTATTATTTGATGTGTGTACCAAAAGGATGGCGCATACATTCTTTGATTTGTTTTTTGAAATTTGTTCACGCAGCCAAGATTGCCCCCACCGTCTAAAATTTAATCATGCTTCCCAATAAATGAAGTAGATGAGAGCCGAGCAATTAGCTTCCCAAGAAAAATCTCATAAATGAACTATGTGTACCCCAATTCCTGTGACCTTTGTGTGTACCCAAATGATATATTTGAAACAACAAGGGTAAGGCTTAAAGAAGTTAATTTTGCATCACAATCTATAGTTGTTGCAACATCAAAGCATCAGACACCAACTTTAGCAAAATATGATCACTAGATGGATCTATATGTTTTATGAAGTTTGGTGATCCTTACTATCTAAATTATACCATTACTTATATCGGGGATTTTCCCTTTTGCTTTTGATGAAAATATATATATATATATATATATATATATATATATGTATATATGTACGTGGAGTGAGACCTTAAATTATTGAGCTTCTCTTTGTTTCGAGAATAGTTTAACATTCTCTACTTAACAGGGCCAACCACGTGAAGGTGGAAGCTCATCTGGCCCCTCCTAGGATCCTCTTATGACCCTTTACGACATTTTAAGACCTCTAAGATGTATTCTTAGGGATCGTAAAGGGTCATAAGGGGTCCTCGGACACAACAGATGAGAAACATAAATGTAGGCATCATGGTCACAATTGTTTGGAGACGCAACATAATTGAATGTTATACCCAGATGATGCAACACAACCACTACTTCTCCGGTTCTAAGTTGACACTGCGGCATCCAAAAACCAGAGATAAGGAAAAAATTTAGAGAGCAGAGAAGGAGGGAAAATGTTGTAGTGTTGTAATAGAGGGTAGAATTGGGAGTGCTAGGTGGTAGAGAGTTGAGAGAGGATAACTCTAAGGTTGGACATATCAAAATTAGGATCTGTGGTTCATTTATTTGTATATTGTCCTAATTGGGAAGGCCTTACAACTTGACATGTTTGAAGCCAATTTTATGTTACCTAATAATATAACTATTGTTATTTGTTTATATCTTTATTGTGATTTTTTGTTTTTCCGTTGTGTTGACTCTTGAAGCAAGATTGGTCATCTCCTTTGGAGACTTCTCTGGTCTTAACTACATCAAGTGGTATCAGAGCAAGTTTCATTCATGTGTAGCATATTGATGTTCCTGAGCTTATGAAGTCCTAAATTGGTTTGTTGTGGGGTGACAGAGAGAGGATCTAACCTAAAATTGTAGAGGTTTTGCACGTGAAGAGGAAATGATAGAGAAATAGAGTTGATGGAAAGCTATAAGATTTCAATAATGATGAAGCAAAAGGAAAAAGTGAAAGAAAGACAAATAGAGTTTTAACAAGAGACCAAAGGCATAAAGCAAGCATTAGATCAAATAAAGTTAACAATGTATAAATGAAACTTACCGATCAAGAAGAAGATTTCATGGCTTATCAAAAGGATAATTCAAAAGAAGAAGAAATAAATAAAGGTTGTGTTAGTGATTTTTCTTGTACCCTCCGGTTTTAAAATAGACAATGAGAACTAGTCATGGAATATTTATCCAATTAGCACGAATCTACTTCTTCCTACAAACCAGAGGACAAGAAAAGACTAATGTTGACAAGGTCTACAAACCTTCTACACTTAGAGCTCCACACACTTAGGTGGGTGTGCCTAAATAAAAAATGAACCTACATTTATGATAACTTCTCTTTGACATAACTTCAACCATGCAGACAAAGAAAGTGGATAGTTCTTAGAACCGTAAGAAATGAGAGTCAACACTCAACCAATCTTATGCAAGATCCCTATTGCATAAGTGTTCTACGGACTAGGAAAATAGCACAAGTGACAAGGATAAATCCTTCTTCTCTTTGAGTTCTAGACTCAGGCAGGATAACCCAGGATTCATTCTTCAAAGAATCACTAACTTCATTCTATTCTACAAATACAAACTATTGACATTACATGCTCTTCAATAGAAAGTAAATGTTCATTGATTTTTAGATTTGATGATGAAATATGCAAAGACAAGCAGTGACCAGTGCCTTATCAATTGGGCAATAGAGTCAGATAAAAGTAAATCCCCATAAATCCTATGATTCTAAACAAATAAAACCCAAAAAAAATGCCTTACAGATCATTCTCTCACTCCTCTATCTAGACATTAGATTCACATACACTATTAAACTCTCAGAATTGTGCCAAAGATTTATTCACTCCTTGAGAGAAACTAAGAACACAGATTCACAGTCACCTTGTAACCAGCATATTAGAGTGCCTTACAAAATAATACACAAGAATTTAATGCAACACATATGAAGACATCACCAATAAAAGATTGGGATTCCACTATTTTTAATTCAAAAATCTCTAGTTCAGTACAATCAAGAAACTATGAAAACCTCAAAAAACAAGGGCTCAAAATCTAGAATACTGCTTCTGTAGTGTTAATTCCACCATCCCTAACAATGGAGAGAAAAACCAGAGATATAGGAGAATGTGGTCAGTTAGAACCCATTGAAAATTGTTTATTCTTTGCACAAAATATCTCTAACTTCTCCAAATTTGATCTTCAAACTAATCTTCTCCAACTTCCCAACATGCCTACAATTATTTCCAACTGATTTGATTCCATTCCTCTCCCAAATGATGACATTCTGCCTTCTAAGAAACCTTCCTGTGAATGCTTCTCAGAAATTGTATAATAAAAATATTTCATTCAGACTATAGAGAAGACTATGTAAATCATTTAAATCTTCCTTTCACTTTATTTCCTGCACTTTTAACTCACAATGCACTAGACTTCGCCATGTTTCATCTCCCTTGTCCTGCAACCTACCTTGGAACAAACAAATTTGATCTAGCTTTGTCATTTTTGGCTTATTGCAAGAAACCTTGGAAAGAAACCCTCAATCATTTGAAAGTATGGCCGCAACGGCTAATTGATCAAAGTTTAAAACATGGTCGTCGATCATATCCTTTCTCGGCACATCGGATGATCCTCATTAATCACCAAACAGTCAACTGAGCTTTGAAAAATAACTGGATACATCATCTTTATCGAAAACCAATCAGAAACAGGCACATTAGCAACACCTGTCAACTGGCCCATCATCTTCATCAATCTTTAAATCAGGATCGTCGATCTTCACTTAAGAGAGAATCAACGATTGTCGTGTTGCCGCAATGGTTAAAACCTCGTGCATCTTTTCTTCGTGGTAATGCGACAACCGTTAGATTAACTTACATATGGCATCCCTTTAACACATTGAAACCCTCAGCCCCACTCACAACCTCCACGTCACCATCCTTCACGACCAATGAAAATCAAACATATCTGCAACACCTAGCATCAGACCCACCGCATCATCTGTCCTTACCTGTTGGAAGATCAGACGGTTTTCGCAATGCCGTAAGCACTATTTTCAAGCATTTTTCCTTTGCGGTAACATGACCACCATCAGATCAAAATCAAGATGTCAGTTCTTTACTCCCTTTATTAATCGGGCCTAGTGAATGCACACCGATAGATCTTTGTAATCAAACGGTTGTGATAAAGCTGAATAGATGTAAAATGGATTCACCTCTATTCAAATGTAAAGGGGGAAATATGAGATATATTCTCAAAACCCAAATTCCCCAAAGAAGAGATCTGATTTGATCAACCAAAAAGGCTAATGCACAATCAAATCAATTTATGGAAGAGAGTAGGAAGAGAGAGAGAGTACCCAATATTTCCCTATGAATAGAATTTATGCTTGGAATATGAAATAATTGAAATACAACTACTAACCTCAAAATTAGGGCAGATCTGGAAAATGTTGAATTATGTTGTCTGTGTGCACTTTTGGGAAAATCTAAAACCTGTCATGGACTGGAAATGCTGAGACAGAGAAAACCCAGAAATCTTTCCTCAAGATGGCTCAGCTCGGGTTTGACCCTCATAAAAGGTCAAATACCACATTCTTTATTTGAAGTCCGATTCGGATTCTGTTCGTAGATCCCAAAAGTTGGCCAAAAAGGGTATCCAAATTTGCTCTCAGATCCAAAACTCTGCACCTGTACCTGCAAGAAAATGGGGGTTTTTGTTGTATGGGGGGTTTGCCTTGGTCAAACCCCAATTTAGGAATTAACCTTGAAATTGAATTGAAATATATTGTGCATAAACAAAGTAATTGAAACAAATCACCTCACTTATGTTGAAGTCCTTGTAGAGGATTCGAATCCTCAAATCCACAAGTAGGAATGCTTCAATGGATGTAGGATGTCTCCAATCAATGGTATTTGATCTTCAACACCAATCTTGACTTGATATTTGCATATGAGAAGGCTTGAATGAATGGAGAAAGGATGGATCTTCAAGGGGGCTCCAAAGAGATTGAATCCTTCAATAGCTAACAATGGATCTCCTTGATGAATGGATGCTTGAACACTTGAATGTTTGAAGACTTGAATTCACTTGCTTGCACTTGAGAGCTTGATTGCAAAACTTGATGATAGCTTGCTTGGATGAGATGAGATGTGATAAATTGATGTGAAAATAAGAGAGGAAGGCCTCCTTTTATAGTGATCTAGGGCACATTCCTCTAGATGGGCCACCTTGGAGAATTAAATCCCAATTAGGTCCTCACCTTTAGAAAATATACCTAGATTAAATGCAATTAAAAGATTTACCATCCCGAAACCCGAAATGGCTGACTCGGAGGTGGGAAAATAAATTTCCCGAAAGCCCGAAGCCCGAAAATTAAAGATTTTGAAATTTTGGAGAAAGAAGTCAAAGTCAAGATTGACCCTGACCTAGTCAGGGTCGACCTAAGACATTGACCTTTTTCTTAGGTTGACTCAAAACTAAATTAGGAGGTCCCAGGGATGCCTAGAAACCTAGAAATGATGCCAGAACAGGATAGAATGTCAGGAATAGACATAAAATCTTATGATTACCGAGATGAAGTCTAGGAGGATCCATTTCTAAATCCTACTTAGAAAATAGAGCCATGGAAGAGAGAAATTCAGGAGAATCCTTAAGATCCTAACCCTAATTTCACCTAGAATGAAGAAATCAAGTGCAGGGAAGAAGTGGAAAGCGGGGAGAAAAGCCAAATACATGCAAAGACCTGATCAAGGTGCTTAACATGACCCCAAACCACCTACTCGGAGGGCTAAATGCTCTTATCATGGAAGTTCTTCCATTTTAAGATGATACATTAAGCCCCCACTTTAGCAAGAGTATGGACTCTATGCAAACTCTTGGTAAAGGAGATTAGAATAAAAAGATAATCTTATCGTAATCCAAAGGACAAAGAGAAACCTTAAGCCCCCAGGGACTCAAGTCTTTGTCGACTCCTATATCACAATAAGAGAGACATCTCTAGAGAGAGAAATAAGGTGTGATTACCTCACCCAATGAGAACTTATGTCTCATTGTGAACCACACAAGAAAATGATGCAACTGGAAAGATGGAATTGAACCACCTAGTGAATGTCGCTACTCACTAGTCAACCCATCAAGGATTCATCCTTAGGAATATTCTATTCCATAAGAATAAAACCAAAAATAAAAACAAAAGAGATCCAATCTTAAGGACACTTCCGACCTTAAGGGATCACAATATATGTGTATATTTGAAACTGAAGGGATCAAGAGATCCTAAAATATAAATCCACGCTTTAAGGATTAGTTACTAATCCAAAAAGGGAAAAGAAGTATCTTGAAAAATATGTGTGTATTGAAAAGTGCATGTGTGCAACAGGTGAGCAGAGCGTATGCCCCCACGTTAAAGTCATTGCTGACACTTTAACAGGAGCAATGGCTTTAACGGAAACATAAACAACTCCACTGATTACGTTTCCATGTCGAGATGCCCCCAGACGAAGACAAATCAAGAGAAATATCATAGAAACATACAGAGAACACATAAGGGATCTACCTACCATGGGATCAGTATGATCATAAGATAATATATATATGATATTATTGCAAATGAATTGACATCATTCCCCAAAGACAGTAGAACTACAATCACAAAGGTGGAAAGATCACATAAGATATACAAAGGAGAATCTTTTTGGACCATGACATGGAGACCAAAAAGAATTAGTGCTACCATATCTCAAATCCAAGCAGATTACACAAGGAAACATATACGAACAATAGCACAGTTACAACATAACATTGAACAACACATAGAAGAATAGAGATACATATAGAAGAATTTGAACAATAGTTTTGATTCCTTCATCACCTTGTACCAACTGAGTAACAAGGATCATATAAAAGAATCTAACAACATTTAGCAAACACATTACGGGAGAAGCACAGTACAACAAGCAAACACACAACAAAGCTACCACAAAGGACAAGCCGATCAAGCATGCTGCCTACTCTCCCCATCTCATTGTATATCATTTAGGGAAGGTGGGTAACTCGCAAGAGGGACTATATCCAACACAGTAGGAATGATAGCCAGTTCCAAACAAGGATCCTCTTGAGAATCACTATGTTTGACACTGGGTGTAAGAGTTAATTGTGATGAAAGCATATTAGGTAAATCAATGTCAATGTCAATAGTCTCATATTCATCATTAACATCATCAGTATCTTCAAGAGTATCTTCTTCATCCAAATTAATCAAAATAGGATCTAAGATACGAATAGAATCATCATAATCATGCATGTGAATATCATTATTAGTAACAACATCTTCTAACACATTATGCATAGGTTTATCCGAAGAAGATAGAGATCTTTTAGCTTTAGCATGAGCACGACGCTTTTTACGATGTTCATTAGCAGAGCGGTTACATTTTGATTTATTTGAAATAGGTTGAGAACTAGGAGGAACAATCACAGGATGCTTCACAAGTTCTTTAGGAAGATCAATAGGATTATCAACCATAGGAGGAACAATCACAGGATCTTTAATAGATTTGGTAGAAGGAACTTGATTAATAGAACTAGAAGCCATAGTTAAAGGAGGTATCGAAGGTGTAGGTAAAAGACCATGATTAAGATCCATAGGAGGTATGCTTAATTGAAGAATCTTACAATGCTTATAAGCTTGATATGATCGAAAAAGATTATCAGGTCTAGGAGGACATGAATTAGGTAAGGAAGGCCAAAAGAAATCTAGAGCAGCACAATCTCTAGGCCTAGAAGGTTGATATAGACTATGATTGATCATCTTCACTTCACCATCATGAATGAACTTAAGACACTTATGGATAGGGGAAGAAACATCATGCATGGCAGTCAACCAAGGTAAACCTAGCTTAACTTGAAATTGATCAGAAGTAGGAACCACAATGAAGGTAGTGTTCACAATTTTTCCAAAAATTTCAATTGGTAAAGTAATAGAACCAAATGATGGATAAAGAAAACCATTGCAAGTTTGAATCCACACATCTGATGTATCATAAAATTCACATTGTAAGCTTTTCATAAAAAGATTTTCTTCAGTGATAACATTGACTAAGGAGGTAGGATCAACAAGACAACCACGAGTAGGTATCTGAGCAATCCTAGCAGCAATGTAAAGGGGACCATCAGGAGCTTTAATAATCTCAGAGTCATCAAAGGTAATCAATAATAACAATAACAATAAGGGGATGCAGAAGTGGCATTATGAGATGCAACAACAACCTGATCAACAACTGCATTCACTTGTTTGTTTATCTTGACATAATTATTGAATTTTTGAAACTTGTTTGGATTAGGAGCAGCATCACTTTTATCAACTGGAACAGGAGCCATTGGAGTGGTGCTCTCAAATTGACTCACTTGTAATTGATAATGATGAAGCGTTGCACAAAGTTGTTGAAAAGAGGTAAATTCAGTAAGCAGAATCTTATCTCTAATATCCTTTTGCAATTGAAATAAACATACGTTGAATATCAATATCAAGAACATGATAGGAAATTTGAGCATACAAATGCTTAAATCTACCAATAAATTCAGTCAATTTTTCTTTAGCACTTTGTTTACAATGCATTAAATCAGTCAAAGACACTTGCGGGCCAATATTATTTTGAAATTGTTGAATAAAGACATTAGCAAGTTGTAGAAAGGAATCAATTGAATAGGGAGGCAAGGAACAATACAACTTTCTGGGTTGACATTTGCACCCTGGGCCTCAATCTCTCTTTGCCTGCAAATTTTACTCCAGAAGGCAAAATTTGTTTGTCCTTCTCCATGGTTGTGTTGGATCCCTGTAGTTGCTACCTCCAGTTCAATTTTTTTCTTCCTGTGTCCATTAATCGTTTCTCTCTGCTAGCCTTCTTTTTTATGAAAAAATAACTGCTTAGAAATCCCTAACTGCCTGGTGGTTGTACGGCTGCCCTGTGTTTACCAGATTTCCCCTTGTTAATGAATATAGCTTTGATTAGATAAAAGTATGATTATGATATACATATAATAATAATATGTAGATTATTATATATATAGTAATATATATTATCATTATTATTATATTAAAATATATATCATAGTAATAGATATTATCGTTATTGCTATTACTATGATATATATTAATATATATAGTAGTTATGATCAAATTGAATTGATATATATAAGTTAAGCATTTAAAGAAAGTCATTGACTGTTATATTAAAGTCGATCAATATCGACTATACTATATACATTGCCGTGTTTTATTAAGGACTATACGTATCATATTATACACCACCGTGTCTTTTGATATGCATTGACCATGCTATATGCGGTGTCGTGTTTTGTTAAGATAACATGTATGGACTATAGTATAATACCGCAGTATTATGCAATGTTAAAACGATAGGAAATGAAATGGTGTGGACTGCTTTGAACAGTCACAACTTGATGATTCGTGACTCATTAATGAGTCACGTCTCATCAAGTAATGACTACTCACTGCAATATATTATGTGATTTAGTTGATGACTCTTAGACACCAAAAAAAAACACAGCAATCTATTAGTACATAAGTGTCTATGAGTCTCTGCTATATTAAATTCTAAAATTCATAAGTGCCGAGTACAGGAGTGATGTACAGCAGTGAAGAATAATATATTGTTCAAGATCGATATTGTCATATCACAGCATCATAGTAATAAAGTATATCATCATTATATATATATATATCTGTTACTACATCAGTAATAAATATATATGTATATTGTGATTAAATATATGTAATATATTCAGTTTATGTAAGAAAATTTAAAACCATATATTCTTGATCATAAATTTAACATGGTATCAGAGCCAGGTTCCTTCATTGAAGTCTAACCACTTGAAGGAAGATCCGAACAGATTAAAGGAAGATCAAGATCAGTTTTTTATTTTTTAAAATTCTCAAAATGGCAAATGGAATGAGACTAGAAGACCGACTTGAAGGTGCCTCCGATTTTGAATCATGGAAACTTCGAATGATGTTAGTATTAAGGAAGAATGACTTGAAGTCAATAATAGAGAAACCTCCTCAATCTAATGAAAATGATGAGAAAAATAATTGGGAAAAGGACAATATTAGAGCAATGGAATTATTAGTAGATGGAGTAAAAAATCATTTACTACCTATCATCACAAAGTTGGACTCTGCTTATGACATGTTCAAAGCCCTAGAAAACATGTTTCAAATAAACAACACCAGCAGAATTCTTACTCTTAAAAATCAACTCTCGAATATTAAAATGAGTAATGGAGAGACTATTACTTCATATTTTATGAGGATAACAGAATTAAGGAATCAACTCTCTTCTATTGGTCACATTTATGATAATAAGGAGTTATCTATGATAACTCTAAATGGGCTCCCTATCTCATGGGAAAACTTTAGACAAGGAGTAAGTGCTCGCACCAAACTTCCCAAATTTGATCGACTAAAAGCTGACTGCATTCAAGAAGAATACAACCTGAAATCCAGAGGAGTCTTGGAATCCACTAAAGAAGATGTTCAGGCTCTCGTCATTGGTTCAAAAAGGAAAAAGGGCAAGAAGACATATGGTCAACAGTCGTTCAAGAAACCAAGAGACTACTCTTCAATGCAATGTTTTAGATGTGACAAATATGGTCACAGTGCAAGAAATTGTCCTGACAGACTTAGAATGCAAGCTTCCCTTGCTGAAGTAAATAATTCAAATGTATGTTCAGAGAAATGCCTTCTCTAAATGGAATTCAAGATACCTTATGATTAAGAGGGAGTTCACTATTGAAGGTGAAACACTTATGAGGTAAACTTGTTATGATTATTGATTATTATGTTAAAATTTTATTTTATAATTATGGGCCCTGTGTAAATCATAAGGAAGTGATGACTTCCAAATGATTTATCACTTGTATTTGTTAAAATTATTGGAAGGTGATGATCTTGCAATAATTTTTCTTTTGTAATAAATATATCTTGCTTGTAGATAGAATCGCCGATAGAGGCAATCCACTTTGAAGCTCATGAGTTGTGGATAGAATCACCGATAGAGGCAATCCATACAGGAGCTTGTGGATAGAATCGTCGATAGAGGCAATCCACTTTGAAGCTCATGAGTTGTGGATAGAATCGCCGATAGAGGCAATCCACACCTTAGCTCATGAGTTGTGGATAGAATCACCGATGGAGGCAATCCGCACAGGAGCTTGTGGATCGAATCGCCGATGGAGGCAATCCACCTGGGAACTGTGGATAGAATCGCTGATAGAGGCAATCCACCTGGGAACTAACCCTCACAGTTTATGAACTTATTGTGAGCTGCATTTTATCTTCCCTAGCTAAGAGGGAGCGTTAATGAATATAGCTTTGATTAGATAAAAGTATGATTATGATATACATATAATAATAATATGTAGATTATTATATATATAGTAATATATATTATCATTATTATTATATTAAAATATATATCATTGTAATAGATATTATCGTTATTGCTATTACTATGATATATATTAATATATATAGTATTTATGATCAAATTGAATTGATATATATAAGTTAAGCATTTAAAGAAAGTCATTGACTGTTATATTAAAGTCGATCAATATCGACTATACTATATACATTGCCGTGTTTTATTAAGGACTATACGTATCATATTATACACCACCGTGTCTTTTGATATGCATTGACCATGCTATATGCGGTGTCGTGTTTTGTTAAGATAACATGTATGGACTATAGTATAATACCGCAGTATTATGCAATGTTAAAACGATAGGAAATGAAATGGTGTGGACTGCTTTGAACAGTCACAACTTGATGATTCGTGACTCATTAATGAGTCACGTCTCATCAAGTAATGACTGCTCACTACAGTATATTATGTGATTTAGTTGATGACTCTTAGACACCAAAAAAAAACACAGCAATCTATTAGTACATAAGTGTCTATGAGTCTCTGCTATATTAAATTCTAAAATTCATAAGTGCCGAGTACAGGAGTGATGTACAGCAGTGAAGAATAATATATTGTTCAAGATCGATATTGTCATATCACAGCATCATAGTAATAAAGTATATCATCATTATATATATATATCTGTTACTACATCAGTAATAAATATATATGTATATTGTGATTAAATATATGTAATATATTCAGTTTATGTAAGAAAATTTAAAACCATATATTCTTGATCATAAATTTAACACCCCTTGCCACAGTCCCTAATTCAATTTGCTCTCTGGTGGTTTCCTTTGCTTTACATATAGGGTACCGTACGGTCCTATGGCAGAATGGTTCCACTCTGCTCCTCCTCCACATCCAATTTCGTACGGTGTAGTGGCATGTGCTTTTCCTTTAGCTTGTCGTATGACAATTTGTATGTAGAGCAGATGAGCCATACGTATAGTCTTCTCCCCTTGCGACTTCCTTCTGTACGGTGTTGTTCCTCCTTCAGTACGATGTTTTCTCTCCTACACTTGTGTCGTACGATGTTTATTTCACTTGTGCTCTTTCTTTTGTTCCACGCGTGTCGTACTATTTTTTTTTCTCGTGTTGTCTCCTTTGCACCGTATGGTGTTTTTTTCCTATGTTATCTCTCCTTTGCACTGTACAGTTACCTGCATTTTTCTTTTCGGAACTGTATGGTACCTTGGTTGTATGGACTTTATGTGTTGTATGGTCAAACATTGTACAGTGGGTCTCATTTTAGTGTTGGCTTTTGGGTTGTACGATTGTACAATGTCTTTTTAAAAAAAAAAAATTAAATATTTTATATTTTTTTTTGAATTTTTGTTTTTAATTAGAAATTCCAGATACCTAATGATGGCCTAGCCTCTGGGTGGAGTCCGCTTCCTTCCCTTGTTCGTGATATAATTTTAGTTTTGACCCGTTGACTTGTCGAGTATCTCCTCTCCAGCCAGCATCCACAACTTGATTGCACCGTTGTCCCCGACTTCGTGAACCTTGTAGGGTCGTAGCCATTTAACTTTGAATTTACCCGACTTGATCTCATTCTGACCATTATACTTAAGGACAACTATCCTGGCATAAACTGTGTCTGCTTCATATGCTTGTCATGCCAGACCTTCCTTCGTCCTTGGATTATCTCCATCACCCATTGTGCCAGTAATTGTTTCTCATCGAGCTTATTGAGGTTATACAATCGTTCCTTCAAGCTTTCTATGTCCCCTAATCTATTCTCAATGGCTATCCTCAGACTTGGTACCATAAATTTAGTAGGCACGATAGCCTCTTGTCCATACATCAGTTGAAATGGGGTGTGTCCAGTAGTGACTTTATATGTCGTATGGTATGCCCACAACACTGAGGGGAGTCATTCTTCCCAATCTTCCCTTTCGACCCCACAAGATTTGTAGATGACTGATACTAGGACCTTGTTAGTTGCTTTCACTTGACCATTTGCCCATGGGTAGTAGGGACTTGAAAATGAATGAAATATTTTGAACTCAGTCATAAGCAGCCTCATTATGTGGTTGACGAAGTGTCCCCCTCGGTCGCTCGTAAGCTGGATGGGTATACTGTACCTGGCGATTATTTGTTCATAAATGAACTGTGCGGTACTTACGACTGAATTGTCTGGTAGGGCCCGTGCTTTAGCCCACTTCATCAAGTATTTTGTGGCTACCATGATATACCTACATCTTTGTGCCTTCCTTTCCTTAAGGGGTTGAGTGGCATGAAGTCCCTCTTCAATGGTTTTCCTACCCTTTGGTACGTATCGCAGATTGTCACCCAATCCTGCGCATCATTGCACAAGGTCGGCCACCATAGTCTTGCGAGCAATACCTTCTGAGTAGTTGTATCCAGACCCATGTGTCCTCCCGCAGAACCCTCATGGGCTTCTCCAAGTACTCTTGGAACTTCTTCTTCCATCACACACCGTCGGAGGATCTGCTTGGGTGCCATCTTATACAAAAGCCCATTGATTAGTTGAAATGTTTTTCTTTTCAAAACTATCTTCCGTCATTTGCTAGGTTGCATTGTCAGAGGAAACTCACTTGTAGATAAGTACCCCCAATGCGCATATACAAGGGAGGTAAAATTGCTATCCTAAACATGTGGGCATCTAGAAAATCATCATCCACCCCTTTGGGTGGTTCCCCCGACTTAATCCGTGATAAATGATCCGCACTTACATGGCTCTTCCCAGGGTTAACTATGATGTTGAAAGTGAACTCTTGTAACAACAATAGCCACTTGCTCACCCGACCTTGGATTATAGGTTTGTTTACCAAATACATCAAAGCCCAATGGTCCACGTAGAAGGTGAACGGGATCACCAGTAGGTAGTGCCGGAACTTTTGCACCGCGTAGACCATTCCCAACACTTCTCTTTCGGTGGTGTTGTAATTCTTTTTTGCCTTCAAGAGAAGTCTACTTGCAAAGTATACTAGGTGATCCAACCCATGATACCCCATTTGTGCCAGGGTTGCCCCGCTAGCAAAGTTTGAAGCATCCACATGGACGTGAAATTCCTTATCCCAATTGGGATACGCCAAAATAGGTGTTGCCACCAGCCTTGCCTTCAGTCCTTCGAAGGCCTCGCCTTGTTCCATACCCCATGCGTAAGGTTCTATCTTCTAAGTTAGTTTGTCCATCGGGTAGGACACATGGGCATGTTGTTTGATGAACCTCCGATAGTACCCAATATGTTCGAGAAATGTTTTTACCCCACTGACATCCGTGGGAAGTTCCATTTCTAAGATCACCCTCACTTTGTCAGGGTCCGTTTTAAGTCCTACTCGGCACATAATGTGTCTAAGTAGTTTTCCCTGTGGTACAATGAAGCAACAGTTCCTCGGATTCAACGCTAGCTGTGCCCTTCTTCATCTTTCCATGCATTCCCAAAGGACCCCTATGTGGTTGTCCTCGGTGCTGTACATGGACCAATCATCCAAGGAGGCTTTGAAATTTCCCACAAACATTTGGTCAAAAATATGGAGAATTATTCTTTGAAAGGTAGACAGGGTGTTGCACAGCCCGAAGGGCATCCTGTTATAGGCATATACCCCATCTTCCACCACGAAGGTCGTCTTCAGCTTATTTTCCTCTGCGATGGATATCTGGTTATACCCAAAAAAATCCATCCATAAATGAATAATTTTTGTGCCCAGCTACTTCCTCCAGGTCGATACTATATGTGAATGGTATAGGAAAGGGGTCCTTGATGGTTACCGCATTCAAACATCAAAAATCAACACATATCCTGATCTGGTTGGCTTCTTTCTTCAAGGAGATGACTATGGGAGATACCCATTCACTCGTTTGTACTTTGAATATAATTTCCACCTCCAGCATTTGTTGGATTTCCTCATTTACTCGTGCAACATAATTTTTGTTCATTCGGTAAGGATGCTTCCGTACGGGTACCGCTCCGTCTACCAATTTTATTTCATGGAAGGTACCCCCTTTAAGTCCTTGTAGGTCCACGCAAAAATATCTTTATATTCCATAAAGATCTTGAAGGCTGCTGCTTTAAGTATGGGATTTCAATCATCCCCAATGAAGATGTTCTTCGGATTGGCCTCATCCCTTAGGTTCACAACTTTTAATGATGACTCTTCATATTTGATTGGCTTGTCTTTGTCAAACTTGTGTGTCGGATCCTTCGTCACCCAAGCGTCCCCCTTCTGGTACTCTGTATATTTTGGCGGGAATGTTTGTTTTTTGTCCCCTTCATCTACCTGAAGCATATTGCATGAAAATACCTCATAATCCTCCATCTGCTAGTGAAAGAGTCCATTGAGGGACTCGACTAGATCATCGTCGTAGGAGTGTGTTTCAATTTGTAGGACTCCTTTATTGGGTTCCATTCTTTGTCTTGCCTCATCTTCTTCCGATCCTTCAGACTCCGAGGATGATGCCAGGTCCTCACTAACTAGTTGTGTCTTCAAATCAATGGTGAATATTTGGCCACTCTTTTCTATAAAAAGAGAATTTCTCTTCTAGTTGTGCTTGACTTTAGCCTCCACTAGCCATCCTCTCCCAAGAATGGCATCGTCCCCTTTTCTTTCCAAAGGAATCACTATGAAATCAAGCACGAATGGTTGGGCACCGACCATTACTTGTTGCACCATCAACGTGTCGATGGGTTTAATCCTGTGTGGGTCCGCTCTGAGGAGTTGGAAGGTCAACGGCCACAATGTAGGTTTCCCCTATCTTTTCCAAGTTTCTTTTGGTAACACGTTGACTCCAGACCCTTCATCCAATATGGTGTCGGTTAGAACTGCTCCCAGGATCCCCATCTCTACTACAGTCAGATGCCTTCACGTGTTAAGTGCCAACACAATTGGGTCTTGTGAGGATCCAAGAGGGTCTTCCTTCCTAAGGGAGTTCTCCCTACTTGGTTCCCTTGTTTCTAGCTCTTTGGTCATTATTGTATTTGAAAGAGTCGCCCTCAAGTGGGGCATGGCCACAAGGAGGTCTTTGAATTTCATCAGGATTTTCATGTGCAACATCTGTTAGATTATGCTTTGTTCCAGATTGCTTTCAAAGGAGGTACTGGCCTTCCCATGCATCTCCCTCCTTTCATTAGTCAATTCATTTTCTATGGCGGCCTTAGCTTCTTGTAGCCGCTCCTTCTTTGTCTCAGGGTTGGGGTATGATTTCTTCTTTGCTTGTCCGTGGGTTAGCATCAATATTTCCTCTTCTGTTATGCTTAGGAAGTTCACTCTCAGCTTAGGACATTTAGTCTCGTCGTGGTCTCCTAGACCACACCATCGACAGAGGAATTATGGTGCTTCCTTTGGACATTCTCCCGCAAAATATCCCCACTGATTGCATGTGTGACATTATATGATGGGTCGGCCGAAGGTATCATACTGAAGGTGACTTCAGCCTCCTCCACTGTTATTGTTATTATTGTTGTTTCTATTACCCCTTCCCCCTCACCTGTTGTTCCTAAAGCCGCCAAATGATGTTGTGTTGTTATTTTGGTTGTTTGTACCCGTCGTTGCTGAGGCATATGCCTCTTGGGTTAATAGCACCTGGTGACTTCAAAATTTCATGTTGTACGGACATTCCCTTGTGGAATGACCCGCGATCTAGCAAATGTCGCAAAATTGTTTCTTTGGACATGCTCCCTTGGTGTGACCCTTCTTACAATTGGTACACCACAGGTCTGCTTCGTCACTCTTGCTTGTGCTAGCCTTCATAGTGGTTTTGAATTCTTTCATCATCCTCATCATATCCTTCTGAAGGGCTTGTACCTTTTTATTTTCTTCGTCGTCACTGCTTCCTTCAGAGGAGTCATCATCATCAGAGGATCCGGTCTTCTTCTTCTTGGTCTTGTTCTCACTCTCCAAGTCCATGGCTCTGTTGTAGGCATCATTGTAGGATGTTAGCGGAACCACCTTCATCTTCCTTTGGAGGGTGGGCTTCAACCCTTGGATAAACCACCATTTCTTTAGTCCGTCAGCCGGTTGGCTTTCCATTTTCCCAATCAATTCCTTTAGCCTTCGTCCGTAGTCTCTCACAGTTTCCTCTTTCCCTTGCTTTGTGGTGTAAATCTCAGCCACTATCTCGTTATCATCCCTTAATCATTTGAATTCTGTCTGGAATTCCTTCTTCAGATCTAGCCATGTAGCAATCTTTGTCTGGTCCATGTCTGAGAACCAGTTTATTACCACTCCTCGCAATGTTGCTAGGAACTGCTTTACCCATTCGTCAACATCGGTTACCCCATTGGCTGCCCAAATTGTTTCACAAGTCCTATAATGTCAGGTTGGGTCTTCCTTCCCATCACCCGTGAACTTGGGCAACTTCATCCTTTATGCCATGTTCACCTTCCTTGGCGGTGTCGGTAGCACACTTTGTGTTGCGGCTTGTGTTGCTGGGTGTGTCACTAGTTGTATTGCAAGCTGTAATGGTACTACCAAGTTTGGTATCTCAGAAGTGTTTGGTACCTCGCCACTTGATGTTTCTAAACTGCTAGAAGTGTCAAAGCCTAGTGGGATATTGTGATCCCCGTGCCCCTCTATCACACTAATAGTCTCAGCGGCAGCGGTCTCCTTAGCCTTCCTACATGTGGCTTCTCACTAATACATTTGGGGGCATTTTGCGACGGCTATGTGTCGCAATTGCGACAGCTATGTGTCGCAATAGCAACACCCATAGACGTCGCTATTTTTTAGTCGCAAATTGCGACGTCTATGGGTAGCCGTCGCAATTGTGACACATATCCCGTCGCAATGTGACTAAGATTTGTTAGTGGCATGGGCGTCGCCCCCCCGTCGCATGGCTTCGGAGGGCCATCACAATCGCGATGGACCTCCCAAGCAATTGCGACGGGTGCCTGCATCGCATTGCGACGGGTTGCCGTCGCAATTGCGACGCCCGTGGGTGGATTAAAAAAAAATTTATTTAATACATTGCTAATGAACCACATTAATGCTTTTTTCTTTCAACAAATGAGGACAGCCACTGTAAAGACAACATGATAATGTACACTCACTGTAAGGACAGTCACAAATGAGGACATCTCACAGTGACTGTCCCTAGTGTAATTGCCACTTGAATGTATTGCTATTCAGCCACATTAATGCTTTTATTCTTCAACAAATGAGGATAGTCACTCTAAAGACAACATGATAATGTACACTATAGTGAGTGTACATTATCATGTTGTCTTTACAGTGACTATCCTCATTTGTTGAAGAAGAAAAGCATTAATGTGGCTGAATAGCAATACATTCAAGTGGCAATTACACTAGGGACAGTCACTGTGAGATGTCCTCATTTGTGACTGTCCTTACAGTGAGTGTACATTATCATGTTGTCTTTACAGTGAGTGTACATTATCATGTTGTCTTTACAGTGTCAATATATGCATTATTACTTAAACTGAAGAGTACTCTAAATAATATGTCATTGTGGAGTTCTGATTGCTTCCAATTTGATATACGCTTGTTCTACTTATGTATCCAGCATCATGTAAGAAAAGTTGATGCTTTTAAAATAGATTCATTTAGCCATGAAATGCCTGTGCATGTTACATACAAGATTCCAAGGCCCAAAACTGATTACTCATTATAATTCATGTACAGAATGATAATCAACCACAACGAGGCATGCGTAGGCGCTGCTTAGATTTTGAGGCATCAGAAACTCGTAGAAGAAACTTGACCAATGGCTCATGGAATGCAACAAACTTATTGCCTAAAATAGGAGCATTGGTAACCACAGATGATGGTTTTGAAAAGAACACTTCACCATCAATGTCACGTGAGGGAACTGCAATTTCTGATGGCAAGTAACTTGTAGTATATAAGAGAGATGCAGGTACAGATGCTGGGAATACATTGCTAATGAACCACATTAATTCTTTTTTCCTTCAACAAATGAGGACAGTCACTTTAAAGACAACATGATAATGTACACTCACTGTAAGGATAGTCACAAATGAGGACATCTCACAGTGACTGTCCCTTGTGTAATTGCCACTTGAATGTATTGCTATTCAGCCACATTAATGCTTTTCTTCTTCAACAAATGAGGATAGTCACTCTAAAGACAACATGATAATGTACACGGGCTGTAAGTGTACATTATCATGTTGTCTTTACAGTGACTGTCCTCCTTCAAGTGGCAATTACACAAGGGACAGTCACTGTAAAGGCAACATGATAATGTAGAGAAACGTTGTCATTTGTATTTTCAACAGTGCCGAGAGAGATTCCCTCCGCGAAATCACAGCTACAATTTTTGAGTACGTTGGGTTTATTTTTCTTTTGTCATTATTATGTAATCTGGTATTCAGCTGTTACAGAGCTAAAATACCCAGAAATGAGGACATATCTGTGTTGAATTTATTGTTAGCGGCTTTGGTTATTTAGAAGTTTAATTTTATTTGTTCATCTTTCAAGCACAAACATTTTGTGGACCGTAACATCTTCATTGTTTCGGGTATGCAATGAAACAGCCGTAACTTGCAACTACCTTCACGGTACTTGTGTACATTATCATGTTGTCTTTACAGTGACTGTCCTCATTCAAGTGGCAATTACACAAGGGACAGTCACTGTGAGATGTCCTCATTTGTGACAAGGACAGTCACACATGAGGACATCTCACAGTGACTGTCCCTTGTGTAATTGCCACTTGAATGTATTGCTATTCAACCACATTTATGGGCCCGTTTGGACCACAGCACACAGTAGCATCTACAAAGAAGAATATCCCAGGTGTAACAAGTTGTAAGAATATACCAACAGTTCTAAGAAGTTCCCTAGCACATAGTAGCATCTCCAGAGAAGAATATACAACATGAGGGCAGCCACTGTAAAGACAACATGATAATGTACACTCATTGTATGTGTACATTATCATGTTGTCTTTACAGTGACTGTCCTCATTCAAGTGGAAATTACACAAGGGACAGTCACTGTGAGATGTCCTCATTTGTGACAAGGACAGTCACACATGAGGACATCTCACAGTGACTGTCCCTTGTGTAATTTCCACTTGAATGTATTGCTATTCAACCACATTTATGGGCCCATTTGGACCGCGGCACATAGTAGCATCTACAGAGAAGAATATCCCAGGTGTAACAAGTTGTAAGAATATACCAACAGTTCTAAGAAGTTCCCTAGCACATAGTAGCATCTACAGAGAAGAATATGGGTCAACGAGGTTGACTTCAAAGCCATGCAATCTAATGGTAATAGTAATATCATAATTTGACATACTATCAGAAATACTTCCTAAATAGACTATTCAATCTTATAAGAGATGGATTCATGAGAACTATTATTTATGAAATATGAGTCAATGACTTTAATTAAAAAAATTACACAATCTAATTCTTGTAAAAATATCAAAATTTGACACATTGAAAATACCTTCCAAAAGTATCGTTAATTGATTAATATGAATCACTACTCATGAAATATAATTTTATAAACCTAATCTAAAAACTACACAATAAAAATCTTAATAGCAATATTGTAAGAAACTATTCCCAAAAGCAAGCCTAACAAAATTTGATGAAAATAATTTTTGTTTCACTCAACTTTGACATTCACAACTTCCTCTTTTATTATAATAAGAAAAAAAATGTCTTTTTAGATATACCTCATGAACCATACTCGAATAATCTATCATTTTTCTTCTCAAAAACATATTTGCAGAGCCTGCTTCTTTTACTTGTTTGTACTTTTATCTCTCTGATGGAAAGGGTTCCTTCAAGACACATTTTTCCAAGTTCACTGCTTGAGATATTTGAGGAGGGTTCCCCTGCTTGAGTATCCATCCAACCCATATTCGAGTAGTTCTACAATTGCACAGTCTAAATTAATAATACTGACAATTGAATGACGAATGATGATACATAGAATTGATATAAACTAATCCTAAAAACACTAAAACATTATTAATATATTTATATTTCATAAATAAAATTGATATAAAAGATTTGGAAAGATACATTAAAAAATAGAAAAACAGTAATTTATAATAGAAGGAAACTTAAATTGCTATTTAAAAAAAAAACAAGAGTCTTAAATCTTATCATTTTGTTTCATTATCATCCATAAGTACACACCTCTAGCATAATAATTATATTTTACCACCCATAAAATGAAAAAAAGATTTTCACAAGAGAAATTGAAGCTAGATTATAAAAATGAACCATCTTATTGGAAACTGGAACTGTTATCATACCCAAAAGGACTACAAAATTTCACCTTATCATACCCAGATTGTTGCTTTGCCTGGCGGAGGGAAATTTGATCAGTAAAATTGACACAGAGTATGTTGTCTCCATTGTCATGCTGGATAACAAAACACCAACTTTAATGGGCATGTACTGTCCCTTGTGTAATTTCCACTTGAATGCATTGCTATTTGATGCAGGGGCATCCCTAATGCAAGCCAAAGACACCATGATTGAAGGAAGTTGCCATGAAGCCAAGGAGTCAAATCCTATCAATTGGAACATAAGATTTTCACCTTGGAGCTTTGAAGGATTGACTGGTGAAAGGTCCTTTTGATTGACAAATCAGAGTCTTTTTGAATGACAAATCAGAGTCTTTTTGAATGACAATAAATTAGAATAGGAGTTTTAGATGTTTTCTTGGTTTGTAATAAATATTAAGGATTGATTTTATCTCCTTATAAACATCCACTTGTTGGACACAAGACCCCTTGGTGACTTATAAACCTTGGGCATCTTTTGAGTCCTTGGATGAAATGAGCATAGTAAGTGTTTATTAGGTGTCTTTTAGATGTTGTTAAGAAGTTTGAAGGTCCAAAATAACTTTAATAAGGTTCCTAAAGTTTCACAACACATTTTTAACCTTCTTGGCAAAGTTGTTTGCAAAGTTGTAATGCAACTTTAAAAGTTGCTTAGCAAAGTTGACATTTGTTGGATAAACTGTTCTAACCACCTAGATGGTTGAACCAACGTTTGGAGAGCCTATTTTAGGCTTCAAATGGTCGAAGACAGATAGAGAACCAGTATTGTAATCATTTTGCTTTCATAAAAAATAAAAATAACCCTGTTTTAGTGCATTTCTGGTGAAAAATGAACTCTGTACGGCTGTACAGATGGTGGTTGGATGATAAAATTTGCCTGGAAGTTGTAATAGTGACATCTGATGCTTTGGAAGTTGGTTTGATTGATTCTCTTTGTTTTATATCTAAGTTATTTCAAATTTTCTGTGCATTGTTTACAAACCCTCATTTCAGGGTTTGACTGATGTAAAGACCTTAACTCACGTTTCAACCATTGGAATTCCTTCTTCCTTGGTGGAATGAGAGTTAAGGATGTATATTTGTATATTCTAAAAGCCCTAACTACTCTGCATCACTATTGAACCACATTAATGCTTTTTTCCTTCAAAAAATGAGGACAGTCACTGTAAAGACAACATGATAATGTACACTCACTGTAAGGATAGTCACAAATGAGGAAATCTCAGAGTGATTATCCCTTGTGTAATTGCCGCTTGAATACATTGCTATTGAACCACATTAATGTTTTTTTCCTTCAAGTGGCAATTACACAAGGGACAGTCACTGTGAGATGTCCTCATTTGTGACAAGGACAGTCACACATGAGGACATCTCACAGTGACTGTCCCTTGTGTAATTGCCACTTGAATGTATTTCTATTCAACCACATTTATGGGCCTGTTTGGACCATGGCACACAATAGCATCTACAGAGAAGAATATCCCAGGTGTAACAAGTTGTAAGAATATACCAACAGTTCTAAGAAGTTCCCTAGCACATAGTAGCATCTACAGAGAAGAATATACAACATGAGGGCAGCCACTGTAAAGACAACATGATAATGTACACTCATTGTATGTGTACATTATCATGTTGTCTTTACAGTGACTGTCCTCATTCAAGTGGCAATTACAGAAGGGACAGTCATTGTGAGATGTCCTCATTTGTGACAAGGATAGTCACACATGAGGACATCTCACAGTGATCGATTGTCCCTTGTGTAATTGCCACTTGAATGTATTGCTATTGAACCACATTAATGCTTTTCTTCTTCAACAAATGAGGACAGTCACTCTAAAGACAACATGATAATGTACACTCATTGTAAGGACAGTCACAAATGAGGACATCTCACAGTGATTGTCCCTTGTGTAATTGCCACTTGAATTACACAAGGGACAGTCATTGTGAGATGTCCTCATTTGTGACAAGGATAGTCACACATGAGGACATCTCATAGTGATCGATTGTCCCTTCTGTAATTGCCACTTGAATGTATTGCTATTGAACCACATTAATGCTTTTCTTCTTCAACAAATGAGGACAGTCACTCTAAAGACAACATGATAATGTACACTCACTGTAAGGACAGTCACAAATGAGGACATCTCACAGTGACTGTCCCTTGTGTGATTGCCACTTGAATGTATTGCTATTTAGCCACATTAATGCTTTTCTTCTTCAACAAATGAGGATAGTCACTCTAAAGACAACATGATAATGTACACTCACTGTAAGTGTACATTATCATGTTGTCTTTACAGTGACTGTCCTCCTTCAAGTGGAAATTACACAAGGGATTTGTGTTTTCATTTGTGTTTTCAACAGCGCCGTAACCCTCCGCGAAATCACATCGGGATATAAGGGCAAAACAAACAAGAACGTTGTCATTTGTATTTTCAACAGCGCCGAGAGAGATAAACAAACTTAAAACTCAGACTTAAGAAAGATGAAGGCAATGCTTCAAAAGGCCGATGCCCTAAATACGGGAAAACACAATACCACCATTAAACGATGCCCTAGTCACCGTATCAATGCTGCCAGCTCCGTACCAGTATGCTAACTGCTCACTTTCATCCTGTGATAAAGGTAACTTCATTAATCATACTTGAAATGGCAGCATACGAACTAAAGCTGATGAACATTTATAAACTAAAAGTTTAAAACTACAGATTACAAATGTAGTAGTTTCATACGAAAAGAACTTGATGTCTGAAATTTACCATTAGAAGTATCCAAAGGAATACCACAGTACTGTTGAACTTGGAGAATCGGAGATGATCTACACAGCAAGGTTCAACAGCTGTAAGGACTGTTACACCATCTTTAGCATTTGAATACATTTTCTCCTTGGCTTCTGGTGGATCCTCAAAGACCCCCAATGACGTTTTCCCTACAATTATCAATTGTTTGTCAGTATGAGATATTAATAAATAAACATTAATCACAATATTAGACAAAAAATGTTCTTGATGTCTGAATCTAAATCACAGAAAGCTCTAATAAAGCAGTTCTCAGTTTCACATTAAACTAAGTTTGAATTTCAAATGGTTATAATAATTTTTGCAAGTTATAAGTAGCTGGTTACAGTATATGACATAAAAAGAAAAAAAATCATTTCTATTCTTTTCTTCTTTTTCTCTTTCAACGAAGCTTTTGCACCACACAAATGCATACCAAGAATTTCTCAGGAGGTTTCAAGACCATTGCATACCAAACTTCTTCTCTATAGATGCTACTGTGTGTCGTGGTCCAAACGGGTCCAAATAGACCTAGTGACTCTAGTAGGTCTCCAAAACTTGTTCTGCAGCAATAACTCTTCAATTTGACAAAGGACCTTATGAAATTATATGTTTTTTGAGTACCCTTTTTGATGTTCTAACAATCCTCCAAGTCCCAGACCCTGACTCCACTCCAGCATATCAATGTCCTTATTGAGTCCGCAGACCTAATGCATGCCTTTGGGTGTGGGTTCCAAAACAAGGCATTGAAAATGGGTGCATGAAACCAAGATCAGAGTTTGAAGATGTCCACCATGCTCTAAAGATCTAGATTCAACAAGGTTTGAGGTCCTTTACTTGCCGCTACCCTCTGATCTTGCATAATCCATCAACTCCTAGTCAAGAACATTGAGATTCTTGACCTAGGGCTTGCTCTTGAAATTCTCTGGCTTAGTATCCTGTTCCAAAGCTTTTAAAATATGAAAATAAACCCCCTTAACTTGCATTTTACAAAGAACAGAGGATATCCTATGGTTTATTTGCAAGTTAAGGCCATTTGAATGCAATAACCCAAAAAATGAGGGTTTGACAGAACAACAGATAAGAAAAAGGAATAACTTTGATATAAGGTGTCTTGAATCTACCAAATAAACTCTCAAAGCATAAGATATAAATACTCTAACTTCCACACTGGTCTGCCCTCCCTTTCACATCCATACACTGTACAGTGCTTGAAGGAAATGCATAGAAAAGGCTCTGAAATAGTGGCTCTATCTGACAGAGAGTCCATGCTAGGCTTCATGACTAACCTAGAGCACATTCCTTGTTATGGAGGAAGTTTGAATGGTGAAGAACTTATGGAATGGATAGAGGACCTAGATAACCATTTTGACTACAAGTATCTTATGGATAGAGGACCTTGATAACCATTTTGACTCATTTAGTATCTTATTGAGCTTCACTTTGTTTCGAGAATATAGTTTAATATTCTCTACTAAATAGGGCCAACCACGTGAAGGTGGAAGCTCATTTGGCCCCACCCCCCTCCCCCTAACATCACTCTACATTCCCCGTTAACATCTAACATTCATTCATTCTTTCAATTATTAATAAAATGTAACATTCAATCAATATCACATGATAACATTCATTAACACATTAGATTCGTTAACACGCAACATTCATCAATATGAAAATAAACACATAATTCATGAACATTCATTAGCACATAATTAAATTCATTGAGACATAAAATTCAGTCATTATCAATTAAGGTATTTAGATGACAATCATTTCTTTTTTCTCTTTCTAATTTTTTTTTCTATGTAAGCTCTAAGAGGAGCATCAGTGTTATCATCAATACCCCCCTCATCAGTTGTTTTGTTCTTTGTTCTTGATGATCTCAAATTCCTATGCTGCTGCAAAGGGGGGTCCTCTACAATAACAAATAAAAGAGTTAAATTTAAAATATTTAATTATAATTGTTACAAGTATTTAATTATTTTAAAGAACATAACTGTGGCGCTCTTTAATTACCTGATCTGGCCACATCATTTTGTCTAGACTCAACCTCAACATGCTCATGAGCACCGACCCCTCGATCCTCTACAGTTGCTATACAAAATGTTACATTAATCCAAACACCAATTGTAATTACATATAAAAATTTTAATAGCAAATGTATACCTCCACCACTAGGATGCACATCATGCGAACCTTCATTATGCATAGATTGTGTAGAAGGATTGTCAGGCTGCATTCCAATATCCTACACATTGTTATCATTGCTTTCTTAAAACAGATATACTCACTTTATATTAGAACTTAACATCAAATAGACTAATTGGTAAAGTATTCAATTTGAAATAAATTTCATTTAGCTTATTTACTTGTGGCTCAGATGCATCATTATTTGAACCTTGCACACTGATTTCAGCTCGTAGCCGTTCAGCCACGGCTCTATAGCCTTGTTGGAAGCCAATTCTCTTGTCCTCTTCTGTGAGGCATCTATTGAACTCTGACCCCTACATTTTTTCTTGGTATGGTGAATTTTACTTGCATTGTTTGATCAAAAAAAATTTCCTTGCAATATATAAAAAAATTGATACAAGTTTTCATTTACTAATACTTACAACTCGTGCTTGAAGTTTGGAAAAACCACCAGAGCCGAGCTTGTGTGTCCCGTGCTTTTCTAATCTTGCCTTTGTTGCCTTTGATGTGTCAGGCAATCTATGAAAAGTTTGAAATATGTTAGAGACCAGTATAGGAAAAATTTAGAGGTTAATTAGTACATAATTACATTCTCAAAAGTATCACATACCTTGCTCTACTCTCTACTAGCGTAATTCCTTTTTTCATGTCGGCTTTATACTTTCCATCCAAAATCAAACCCTGCCACTCAGCCTCAAGAACACAGGGTGGACGCTCGTGCCTTGGGTTAACCTCTAAATATTTCCTGTACTGGTCCCTAATATACTTCAAACATAAACCAGCTCTTTCAAGGAGTTTGTTTCTCTCGAATGCACGAGGTCCAAAAAGCTGGGTCATACTATGTACAAGATCATCCTTCAACTTTTTATCTTGGTTATTCCACCTTTTAAGTAAAAAAAAATATGTTAGACTCATAAATGAAGAGAAGCTACCTTTAATATAGTTCAAGAAATTGATGAAAAGGAAAACTATTCTAGCAATGATATGAAATCAAAATAGTGGTTTGGGGTTTTAGTTAGGATATGATGTTCCACCATTTACGTATGGTGGGCCCGAATATCCGCAAACACTCGTCACCAAGTTTTCGCCAAAAAATATCATTCCCTACAAAATAATCATGGGATCATTAGTCGATGAAGAGTGATCAAAAACTAAATTACTATTATATCACTATAGAATAATAATAACTTTAAAGTACCTGGAAGTTTGGATACTTTTAAGGGAACGCCTTCATCATCGCTGATGATCAATACGCAATCCTTCACCGTTCCCGTACTAGGAACACGGGAACATCCAGGAAATGATGTTGCATCGGGACTTGTTGCATCTCCTATTGCAAAAAATGAAAACCATTATCAAATGCCTCCAAGAAATAATACTTCAAGGGAAATAAATTGGTGCAGAGCACCCATGGCACAAACACAATCAAGGGATCTACATCGTAAACACATAACACTTATACACATAACAAAAGAGAGAAAAAGAGGGATTTGTGTACCAGTAGATGGTGCAACAGTTGGTGCATTTAGGCTGTGTGTTGTTGACATGGCAGTCGGCAAGACATTTGTGGCTGTCCTGGATGGAGGCGGCGTTGTCATATCATCATGGAAAGGAGCTGAAGAATAAAATTGTTAGAGCATGCATAAATATAAAACGCGTGGACTAGCATGGACAAGATTGTTAGAGCATTAAAAAAAAGATTGTTCGAGCATGTATTGTCAATGATTATGATCATTCCTATATATATTCAGTGGAAAACACAAGTGGGGAATGGAACATGTGATCTACCTGAACCACTTGCAATACCGGCCTCATCATGGGAATGGGGTTCAAAATTACGCAAATAACTCTGTAAAGACAATGCATCCATATTTTAATTAATGTCATAAAAGAGCATAACATAAAAACCATTATTGAACTCTTGTAATAATTAAAAATTTCATTAATACTTACTTTAAAGTTTTCAGAAGTGCGCAACAACTCAGCTGCCCTGTCTTTTATTTCCTGAGTCTGAGGATGTATGGATACCAAACGTAGAAGTTCTTTCCCAATTTTCTTTAGCAGCTTTTTAATGGAACCGATCGGGTCATCGGTCTCTGCTAAATCAATAAAAAAAGGGTCCACAAGGGGGGACTCCTGAGGGACTGCAAGTTGCTTTCCCTCTCTCCGACCACCGGCCCTCTGTGACAACAATAGTATTAGTATTATCAAAATTACTCCAAAACAATGAAGAAAATAACATTAAAAAAAATAACATTTTGCTTCTATCTAGTTTGCACAATTACAATGAGTTTTACCTGCTCATGTGTAGATGAGCTAGGAATATCGTCACCATCACCTTCGGGCGGTTGCTCCATATTGTGCCCCTGTGTCAAAGATCAAGTATAAAAATGTTAGCCAAAAATTTAATAACTAAATGGTATGTTGGAGTCATTGATTAGAAGTTGGTTTAATAGTATGTACCACCCCCATGATAGTAGCCTCGTTTGTATCTATGCGGTTCAAATTGTAATCAATAAGCAGCTCTTCCCCTGCACGTATTGATTTTATCGCACAGATGAATACACGATTTCCCTCGCGTGCCTCAAATATGCAATTGGGTTGCTTTATAGTTGACCCAGGTCGTGTACTATTTATAAAACCCGCAATATTCCCTGTTGCTTTTGGCCTTCCATCAATGTATATAGCCACACTTTTACTTTGATTATTGTCTTGCTGTTGTATATAATTTGCCGAGAGTGCATACCTACGCATACTTTTTTTATATTGAACAATATGCATCCAACTTTTGTAATCGTAACATGGTCCAACATACTCCATCAATTCAGAAACTTTGTTGTAAGACACCTTTATGCCATCCATAGAAAATAGGCCCAAACCATGTAATGATGATGGTGCTATGCGATATATCCTCTCATTAACACAAAAATCAGTGTTTATTGGAGGAAGTTCCTTGGGTACCCAATGTTTCTGTAGATGTTGGTACCTCAAGGGCACCTCGATGTCGCCTTTCGTCTCATCATCATAAGAACATGACCCCCTTTGAGCAAGGAAAAATTTCATGTGTTTATTGAATTTCCTTCTAGTCCTTTGACCTCTAGTTAATCTCCCTATTCTAGATAAACTGCATGTCTCACTTTCCTCTTCTATTCCTATATTTCCCTCACTCGAGGAAGACACTTCTGACAAATACCTATTTGCTGGTACCTGCAAATGGGAGAGATCTTAGAAGACATCAATCTTACTATTGATAAGTGTATTAAATAGACTTTCTATAAGGTGTATTGACTTATACCTGTCGATCCATGAGACTGTGCGGGATGCTCTTGAAAGGGGTTCAATTTCCTGCAAATGTAATTCAATTATCGTGAGCATAATCACATCATAATCATAATCACATCCATCATAAGCATCACATAAAAATTAAAAACATTAAAACGTACACATTATAACACTTATAGCTTTTAAATAGATAATGAATAAACTATGTAACCATTTAAGACAAATATATTTCTATCAAGAAATGAATATTAAATACATTAAGGATTGATGGCATACCTTTAAATTTCATCATCATCATCCTCATCATCATCATCATCATCATCATCATCATCATCATCGTCGTCATCATCGTCGTCGTCGTCGTCGTCGTTGTCGTCGTTGTCGTCATCATCAACATCATCATCATCAACATCAACATCATCTTCATCATCATCATCAGTAGCAGCATCATCTTCTTCTTCTTCTTCATGAAAATTTGTCTCAGGAACATCATCCAATAATTGTCGATCGTGATCATCATCTACATCATCTTCTACTTCTTCGGTATCTTCTTCTTCCATCGCATTATACTTTATCGGCCTTCCTCTCGGTTCATGTCTAACAACAAATGACCAACCCGGTTTATGTGAAACCTCTGAGTAAAATACCTGCTCACATTGGCTTGGAAGAACATAGGGCTCATCCCCAACTGGCTCAAACGACCTTGTATTAACCATTGTAAATCCATTATCATGTTCAATAACAGTTCTATTAGGATCATTTGGATTAAGTCGTAGCCTGTACCATTTGACAACGAAGAGTACTAATTTGAAAGAACTAAAGTCGCACTCAAGTATATCATCCAAAATGCCATAGTATTGATTTTTAGACTCTTGAGGATCTAAGTCATTTCTAGATGAAATATTAGTCACTTGAAAGACTGCAGTTATTCCAAAATCATAAGTTTTCTTCGTGTCATCCAACACTTTGACGCGAAATTTTTGACCATTACAGAACATACCCTTGTGGTGTTTAACCTGCAATAATATGTGAAACATGTCAAAATTATTATATCGTGAGTTGATAAACATACGGGTGATTAATAATTTTGTACGTACCTGGAAATCTCTTAAACCATATGCTAAATCTATTTCCCTTTGCGTAACATTAGAATCTCCATTACGATGAGCTTCTTTAACCAATGAAGATACACCTTCCCATGTTAATGTGTGACCAGAATGTTGACATCATTCAATCCATACCGTCATCCAATCAAGATTGTTTGCAATATACAAATGTAGTGCATCCCACTCTCGAGCAACTGTACAAAAAAAAAATAGATGACTTACAACCGATTTATTTTGAAGATTAAGAAATAATTTATTACAATAACATCTTATAATTTATTACTTGTCACTTTCCTCAATCTACCTTTCCCCATCAAGTACTCCCCTTTGAATTTTTTAAAAGGGTCGAGATCCCAAATGCGATCTACATGGATATTTGAAGCAAACTTAGGAAGATATTCAGTAATGTACACCATAGTCTGGTATACCATGTATTCCTCTACCATAGAACCCTCAGGATGTGCTCTTTGTCGAACCAAAGCCTTCAAAGATTTCAAGTGCCTCTCAACCATCCACATTGACCTAGTGTGTGCAGGTCCACACAATTCAATCTCCTCAACTTGGTGTATGAGGTAGTGTTCTTGTGCATTGAAAAAAGTTGGAGGTAGACACTTTTGCATTTCACACAATAAATGAGGAATTTTTCTCTTCCAATAGTTTATATCTTCTTTATGGATTTCTTTAGATGACAACCACCTACATTAAGAGATTCAAGTCACAAAAAATATATAAATACGAGACTTTACAAAATAATATACAATAGATTACATAGCAAGAAAAACAAATCGCGAATATAATAAATATATACAACAAATTGAACAGATATTACTGCTTACCTCATGTATTTTCCAAGATCATATATCACTTGTTTGATGTTATTGTTGAAGTGCTCTGGGAGAGATAGAGGTAGCACGTACTGCAGTAATTATAAACCAATCATTTCATTATTTTCTAACATAACATAATGAATAGTACACGTAGTTTATGAATATATTGTAAATAGAGAAGAACATAACTTACCTTGATGAAAGTATGCCAATCATGCGTTTTGAGCCCTGGCCCAAATTCACTTTTCTTTGATATGAGATTGCTTATGTTCCCAGCAAATCTTGTGGGAAATCGAATTTTTCGTATGACTTCTTTTATGGCATCACTTTGCTCCTCCGTTAATAACCAAGGAAGGGCACTTATATTAATCTGATCTCTATTGCTATTTGAGTGAATGAAATTCTTCAGTGCATGATTGGATTCATGAATGTGATTACAAATTTTGACAATTTTTTCTTTGTCACGCCTTCCATCCAGTATTTTCCACAATGTCTCTGTTATATTCTTTCCAACATGCATAAGATCAAACAAATGCACAATGTGTAGGTCCTCGTAGTAGGGCAACCTACTAAATTGTCTGGGATAGCTTTTTAGTCCCTTTGGAAGGTTGTCAGTAGTGCCTTGACGACCTTCACGATCATCAATTACATAATTAGTAAACAAAAATCACAATAGAAATATATAAATTACAAACATAAACCATTAAGTGGAACGACATTACCTCGACGATTAATTCTATTATATTCCAACTTCCATAGGCGAGGTGTCATTCTTCGTGGCTTTGATGTAGTCTCTTCTTTCCCATTGAAAAGATGTTTTTCCATACTTCGATACTTATGATTCCTGTGGAGGAAGTGTCTGTACTCATCAAACACATGCTTTCCTAAACTTTTTGAATGACGAGATTTCATCTTTGGACCACAAACTGGACATGCAAATTTTCCCTTTGTTTGAAGACCTACAAGATAATGATATAATTGGATTATTAAATATGTTGATTTTTATAATTAGAATTATCATGCGCAACTTGAATTCACTATAACATACCACAAAAATGTGTTAGCCCTGGGGCATCATGTATTGTCCATACAAGTATTGCATGGAATTGAAATTGTCTTTGTCCTATTGGTCTATACACGTCATACATAGTGACACTGTTCCATAACTCCACCAACTCGTCAATAAGAGGCTCAATATATACATTCATATCTTTAACTTGATATTTACCTACTTGAATGAACAGTAACATTACATAATTATTGTGACCATTTTACTATAAGATTTGTAAGTACATGTAAATTAATAACTATCAAATGATAAAATACCTGGAACAATCATTGCCAACATAATGTGCTCCCTCTTTATTGACATCCACGGAGGAATGTTATTGTTGATAACAAAAACAGGCCACACCGAGCAAACAGATCTCATCTCTCCAAATGGATTGACACCATCCGCTGCCAATGAAAGCCTGAGATTACGAGGTTCTTCTTTGAAGTGTTGCCACTTTTCCTCTATGTGCATAAATGCCAAACCATCCGCAGGGATTCGAATAATGTCATCTCGACTTCTATTGCGTGCATGGTAATCCATAAATTGTGCCAAGCTAGTACACCTGAATAATTGTCACATCCGTGGAATAATGGGGATGTAACGAAGAACCTTGTGAGGCACCTTTTTTGTTATTCGATCTGTTCGATATCTACTCGTATGACATACAGGGCATTGTGTTGCAAATTCATGTTCTTTATAATATATAATATGATCATTGGGACAAGCATGTATTGCTTGATACTCCATTCCAATATCTTTCATAATAGCAGATAATTCTCGATATGAGCGAGGTAGAATATTTGATGGTGGTAACAAAAACTCGCCTATCAATCTACAGCAAAAAATATAAGTTGTTAATATAAACAATATTAGTGGTACATTATTCACCCTTTGTTAACTATAAAGACATATATGACATACCTTAACATACGTGACATTGTTATGTTGGATAAACCATTCATAACCTTCAAGTTCAACAACAACAATACAGCAGAGAGAAGAGTTGTTTGGGAGTCTTTGTATAGGGGCTCGTATGCCTTCTCAAGTAGAGGTACATCAAGGCTATCATCATCATCATGATCAGATCCGCTTGGACTAAATGTGTCATGGATCAATGTATTTATACCATCATCTTCAATTGTGTTTTCTAGCGCATGATCGTCATCTTCCATGGGATCATTATCTTCACCTTGGATATTCGCACCCCCATGTTCCTCCATATCATGTACTTCCCTGGGGAGATCAACCTATATAAAATTGATTAACATAAATAAACCATGATCTTCAACTCATCATCAAGTGATTTCATATGTATATAAATTGTTAAAATGATATAATGAACAACTTACCAGTGGACGATAGTCATGCCCCCCTTCAATGTGACCATTCTCCCTACAATGTCTCTTAACTGTTTTGATTAGCAATCTTCTACGGTTTAAGCCCTTACAAATTTTGCAGGGACAATAACATTTTCTATCACCTTTTCTTTTCAAGTTAGACCACAATCTAGCGATTGTCTCCCTATTTTGTTCTTCACTTATATTATCTGACATGATCGTTCTTCGCAGGAAGCAAAAATTGGGCTATGAAAACTTCGGTCTACAACTTTCAGTGACTAAGCAAAATTGTCAAAAGTACACAAATCTTCTTAGACCTAGTTAAATCCTTTAATATTTTAAAAGTCTAGTTAAAATATACATTAGATTAAAAAATATACAATTTTCATGCCTGAGTGCGCGGCTACGACTAGTGCAATGGTCTTCTTGCTTAGCTCTAGAAGCTCTCTAGCAATCAAAACATATAAGCTACAAGGCAAGACATATTACATGACATGGCAAAAGGATTAAAATATACATTAGATTAAAATATATACAATTTTCAAACCTGAGCGCGCGGCTATAACTCGTGCAATGGTCTTCTTGCTTAGCTCTAGAAGCTCTCCAGCAATCAAAACATATAAGCTATTAAAATTCATTAACTTTCTGTAATTGGAAAACTCTATTTGATATTAGACCGTAAACTACTACTATTCTCTCCATAAGAACTAAGTACAAAATTCTTTCAAGTTCACATCCATGATTCCCTTTAGATTAAAATATACAGCAAAAATAAGCTAAAAGTCTAGTTAAAATATACATTAGATTAAAAAATATACAATTTTCAAACCTGATCGCGCGGCTATAACTCGTGCAATGGTCTTCTTGCTTAGCTTTAGAAGCTCTCCAGCAATCAAAACATATAAGCTACAAGGCCTAATAGCAATTTCAAAACAAGGGTCATCAAAAGAACCAAAAACAATGTGTGCAAACAATACCTTGTGAAGTGGTATAGACAATTAGAAGATGCTACTATGTGCTAGGGAACTTCTTAGAACTGTTGGTATATTCTTACAACTTGTTACACTTGGGATATTCTTCTCTGTAGATGCTACTGTGTGCCGTGGTCCAAACGGGCCCATAAATGTGGTTGAATAGCAATACATTCAAGTGGCTTACACAAGGGACAGTCACTGTGAGATATCCTCATGTGTGACTGTCCTTGTCACAAATGAGGACATCTCACAGTGACTGTCCCTTGTGTAAT
This sequence comes from Chamaecyparis obtusa, assembly GCA_027943335.1. Taxonomy (NCBI): domain Eukaryota; kingdom Viridiplantae; phylum Streptophyta; class Pinopsida; order Cupressales; family Cupressaceae; genus Chamaecyparis; species Chamaecyparis obtusa. The sequence continues at coordinate 133,828 of BSBK01006184.1, read as the reverse complement.
TGCCACTTGAATGAGGTCAGTCACTGTAAAGACAACATGATAATGTACACATACAATGAGTGTACATTATCATGTTGTCTTTACAGTGGCTGCCCTCATGTTGTATATTCTTCTCTGTAGATGCTACTACGTGCTAGGGAACTTCTTAGAACTGTTGGTATATTCTTACAACTTGTTACACCTGGGATATTCTTCTCTGTAGATGCTACTGTGTGTCGTGGTCCAAACGGGCCCATAAATGTGGTTGAATAGCAATACATTCAAGTGGCAATTACACAAGGGACAGTCACTGTGAGATGTCCTCATGTGTGACTGTCCTTGTCACAAATGAGGACATCTCACAGTGACTGTCCCTTGTGTAATTAAGTATTGTGGGGAAGCATTCTAAATAACCAAAGCCGCTAACAATAAATTCAACACAGATATGTCCTCATTTCTGGGTATTTTAGCTCTCTAACAGCTGAATACCAGATTAAATAATAATGACAAAAGAAAAATAAACCCAACGTACTCAGAAATTGTAGCTGTGATTTTGCGGAGGGAATCTCTCTCGGCGCTGTTGAAAACACAAATGACAACCCGCTTGATTTCGCGGAGGGAATCTCTCTCGGTGCTGTTCAAAACACAAATGACAACCCGCTTTGTTCAAAACACAAATGATAACCCGCTTGATTTCGTGGAGGGAATCTCTCTCGGCGCTGTTGAAAACACAAATGACAACGTTCCTTTTTTTTTTTGCACTTATATCCCGACCAACATAAGGTCCATTTGTAATACAACATGATAATGTACACTTACAGTGAGTGTACATTATCATGTTGTCCTTAGAGTGACTATCCTCATTTGTTGAAGAAGAAAAGCATTAATGTGGCTGAATAGCAATACATTCAAGTGGCAATTACACAAGGGACAGTCACTATGAGATGTCCTCATTTGTGATTGTCCTTACAGTGAGTGTACATTATCATGGTGTCTTTAGAGTGACTGTCCTCATTTGTTGAAGAAGAAAAGCATTAATGTGGTTTAATAGCAATACATTCAAGTGGCAATTACACAAGGGACAATCACTGTGAGATGTCCTCATGTGTGACTGTCCTTGTCACAAATGAGGACATCTCACAATGACTGTCCCTTGTGTAATTCAAGTGGCAATTACACAAGGGACAGTCACTGTGAGATGTCCTCATTTGTGACTGCCCTTACAATGAGTGTACATTATCATGTTGTCTTTAGAGTGACTGTCCTCATTTGTTGAAGAAGAAAAGCATTAATGTGGTTCAATAGCAATACATTCAAGTGGCAATTACACAAGGGACAATGTCATGAGCCGTGACATATTGAACTTAGTATAATAATAAAATGATTAGATGATATATAATAATCTATTATTAACGGTATATAACAATAATATATAATTATTATCAAAAGATAATAATAATATATAGTTAGCATAATAAGTAATATGTTAATTAAATAATATTAAAATATTAATAAATAATATAATTATGATTATAATTATAATATAAATTAATAATAAATAATTATTAATAAATTATATATATTATATTATAATAATATATTAAGTAATAATATTAAATCAATTATTGATATAATAATTTTAATATATAAATAATATTAATAAACCTCTCAATATAAAACAATATGTTATCACTATAATAATATTTATTATAATATTATTAATATTACTAACATCATTAATTATAATATTTAATAATAACAATAACATTAATAATAATAATAATAATAATAACGTTTAAAGCAATATCGAATATCTGTAATCGATATACATCTACATTAAACATCTGCATTATCTATCACGATGAGGAATGAAGAAGTGATACAACAATCACTAGTCATTACACATCGATACCATGAGAGGATGATTAATGAACCAAATACTATGAAGTCAAGATCAACATGATATGAATAAGGGATAGGTCGCTATGTGTTTCAGAAGATGTATTGATAAGCAAGAAGGATAACCATTCATATATTATAAATAATCATTAATTGCACAAGTTTAGACAATGACATATCCGATAAAGCAATATCAAACATGAAGACCCGCTAGCAAATATGCACCATCACTTCCTATGTTATCATGACAATAACATAAACTAGATTGAATTCTACTATCTATATCAATAGACACCACATAGGAGGATATCGACTAAAGGATTGAAAGATTATCGATTGTCTGAGATAAACCACATCTTGTAGAAACACAAAAGCATCAGTGATTATATCACAAGCTATTGATGAATGAGGCATCAGTCATGGATAATAAGTACAATGTATCCTTAAGTATTAACAGGAATGGAAGTCAATTTGAAGATCAAACTCCATTACCAGCAATCAACCAATAAATGGACAATTATCAGAAAATGATATCGACTTATATCAGAGTAGAAAGATTGGATATCATCATAACAATATGGGATAAGGCAAGAGTTAATATCGATTGACTAAATACTAATGATAGTTAGACCAAACTAATACAAACACAATGGATGTTAACTACTGGTTGCACTACCAATTAGGGAAGATTACCTTCATAAAAAGATTTGATATTGAGTCAATCTGGGAGTTATCTATGATCAGAAAATAATGAAATAATATTATGTGAACTGTCGGATTATGGAAAGGTGTGATTAACAAAGGGACATGGAGGAAGAAACAAGACACGTCTCATTCATAGCATCTCTTCATTTGTTAAAGACAATATAAGAATGCATTCTCGTCAGTCACTCAAGGCATCATTAGAACTTTATTTACTTATCCATATTTGGATATACTCAATAGAGCATCTGCCTTTGGCAGTTTGGTTTCAAGTTTATCATTGCAGATCAGAGACAACACCATGATTGCACAGATAGAAAGGATAGTCAGAAACAGCATCAATATTTGAAGTTGCAAGCATATAATTCAGAATCTGAAATAGCAACATATCACTCATAGCGATATTACACATTTGCATAATTACATCATCATATCAGACACAGCAAATACATTGCTATAAGCAATACTTATTGATTGTATATCGATATTGTTTATATTAGACATACCATCATTATACTATCACTATAAGTGATAGGAAACATCATATTCATAGCATATTTCATATCATTATATCCGACAGTGCTATTAAACATATTGGTATCAATATCATCTTGCACACATATTGTGATTGAATCTGAAATAGCGGTTGATATCTTAAGTAACCTCCATTACTTAGTTTAATTGTAAGTATCTGATAGAGTAAGTCTGAGAAGTGGAGTAATTGTTCCTGTTTTCCAAGTTAGCCAAAAAGGGGACATTACAGACAATCACTGTGAGATGTCCTCATGTGTGACTGTCCTTGTCACAAATGAGGACATCTCACAATGACTGTCCCTTGTGTAATTCAAGCGGCAATTACACAAGGGACAGTCACTGTGAGATGTCCTCATTTGTGACTGTCCTTACAGTGAGTGTACATTATCATGTTGTCTTTAGAGTGACTGTCCTCATTTGTTGAAGAAGAAAAGCATTAATGTGGTTCAATAGCAATACATTCAAGTGACAATTACACAAGGGACAATCACTGTGAGATGTCCTCATGTGTGACTATCCTTGTCACAAATGAGGACATCTCACAATGACTGTCCCTTATGTAATTCAAGCGGAAATTACACAAGGGACAGTCACTGTGAGATGTCCTCATTTGTGACTGTCCTTACAGTGAGTGTACATTATCATGTTGTCTTTAGAGTGACTGTCCTCATTTGTTGAAGAAGAAAAGCATTAATGTGGTTCAATAGCAATACATTCAAGTGGCAATTACACAAGGGACAATCACTGTGAGATGTCCTCATGTGTGACTGTCCTTGTCACAAATGAGGACATCTCACAATGACTGTCCCTTGTGTAATTCAAGCAGCAATTACACAAGGGACAGTCACTGTGAGATGTCCTCATTTGTGACTATCCTTACAGTGAGTGTACATTATCATGTTGTCTTTAGAGTGACTGTCCTCATTTGTTGAAAAAGAAAAGCATTAATGTGGTTCAATAGCAATACATTCAAGCGGCAATTACACAAGGGATAGTCACTGTGAGATGTCCTCATTTGTGACTGTCCTTACAGTGAGTGTACATTATCATGTTGTCTTTAGAGTGACTGTCCTCATTTGTTGAAGAAGAAAAGCATTAATGTGGTTCAATAGCAATACATTCAAGTGGCAATTACACAAGGGACAATCGATCACTGTGAGATGTCCTCATGTGTGACCTTTGTGAAGGCAAGTGCCAATTTTTACCCAAGTTACCAATATTGTGGCAAAAGTGGGAATGAAGCATTTAGGGGTCAAATTGGGCAAAGAAGTGTAGAAGTGGCCTTTGTGAGGTCTAAATAGCCTAACTAAGTCATGGTTAGGGTCTTATGGTGTTTGAACAATAAGTTTTGAACCAAAATCCCAAAGGTTGTAACAAGTTGTCAATGTTGTCATTCACAACATTGACAACATTTGTGCAAGGGAGCATTTTCGAGTAAGATGGTTATGTAACTATATGAAACCATTGAATTAGGCATCAGATCAACTATAAGAGGCCTCCATCGATCTGTGCAAAAGGTTGGGGGGAAAAACATTTGGAATTAAGAAGATTTGTAGAGTAACACGGTTTTAGTGAATTCTTGAGTTTTTTTGTTTCTTTGTTTTCAGTTGATTAATGGATTAGATAGCTCGCAGTGTCTATTGGAAAAGTTAGTACAAGTTGTTTTTTAATTCTATGTTGTGTTTTTTTTGAGTTTTGAAGCATTCCAACTAGTTTGTTAATTCTTTTGTTAAGTACCCTATCATTGGTTTGAACCAGGCAGGTTGAACAAATGGAGTCTTAGCTCATCATTCCATTGTCAATTTTGTACGGGCTCTTGGAATGGGTGAGGAGACTCCATGTACTATATGTTTGGAAGGAGGGGCCCTGGGAAGCTCATTTTCTATGTTTGCAATGATGTCCTAGGTGAGTCAGTTGAGCACAGTTAGGGATGACAAATCATTACAAGAAGATTACAACAAGTTGAATGCATTGGTTGCTTCAACTAAAATCTCATGGAGAGGTAGACACACATCTAAAGAAGCCCCAAGTCAAATTAGAAGATTGGGTGAGTTTCTTTGGCTGCTAAGAAAACAAACTCTTAGTCAGACTGTCCAAGTTGTGTCAAAATACTTGTTTTTAGGCATGGCTGTAGCAGTTGGTGTACAAAAAATCTAGGAGGAGAAGACCTTAGATATCTTGGAGTTCTCAATAAAGGGCATCTGAATCCTAAGCCCTTTAGGTGGCTTAATATAAACAAAAAGGCTTGACAAAGGCCTAATTGCTAGCAGCCTATTTTTGGGTGCAATTGGCATGGTTTGATGAACCGGATTGAAGTACTGATGAAAAGTATAGGTGAAGGAGTAATATTGAAACCAATAGAGGTCCTAGTGGCCAGCCTCTCCATGGAGTAAAGTTCTAGTTGAATGTGTTTCAATTTGTGAAGACAAGACTAGGAGTGTCCTAGTAGCTAGATTGGTATTGAGCAGAGTTCGTTGTATTTCTTGTTGGTGTGCACTAGTTGAAGGAGTGGGATCTTGGGTAGAGATATCTAAAGAGTGTAGGGATAGTTAAGTACCCTATCAAGTCAAAACATTGGCCTAAAGAGACCCTAGTGAAGGATAGGGAGTGAGCAAGACAAAGTGTTACATCAATTAACAAGATCATTTTTTGGTAATTGTGTACATTATCATGTTGTCTTTACAGTGACTGTCCTCATTTGTTGAAGAAGAAAAGCATTAATGTGGTTCAATAGCAATACATTCAAGTGGAAATTACACAAGGGAATATCACTATGAGATGTCCTAAGTGTGACTGTCCTTGTCACAAATGAGGACATCTCACAGTGACTGTCCCTTGTGTAATTGCCACTTGAATGAGGACAGTCACTGTAAAGACAACATGATAATGTACACAAGTACCGTGAAGGTAGTCGCAAGTTAGGGCTGTTTCATTGCATACCCGAAACAATGAAGACATTACAGTCCACAAAACGTTTGTGCTTGAAAGATGAACAAATAAAATTAAACTTCTAAATAACCAAAGCCGCTAACAATAAATTCAACACAGATATGTCCTCATTTCTGGGTATTTTAGCTCTCTAACAGCTGAATACCAGATTACATAATAATGACAAAAGAAAAATAAACCCAACGTACTCAGAAATTGTAGCTGTGATTTCGCGGAGGGAATCTCTCTCGGCGCTGTTGAAAACACAAATGACAACGTTCTTGTTTTTTTTGCCCTTATATCCCGATGTGATTTCGCGGAGGGTTACGGTGCTATTGAAAACACAAATGACAACGTTCCTTTTTTTTTTTGCCCTTATATCCCGACAACATCGCAATTGCAAGTTAGGGCTGTTTCACTGCATACCCGAAACAATGAAGACGTTACGGTCCACAAAACGTTTGTGCTTGAAAGATGAACAAATAAAATTAAACTTCTAAATAACCAAAGCCGCTAACAATAAATTCAACATAGATATGTCCTCATTTCTGGGTATTTTAGCTCTCTAACAGCTGAATACCAGATTACATAATAATGACAAAAGAAAAATAAACCCAACGTACTCAGAAATTGTAGCTGTGATTTCGCGGAGGGTTACGGCGCTGTTGAAAACACAAATGACAACGTTCTTGTTTTTTTTGCCCTTATATCCCGATGTGATTTCGCGGAGGGTTACGGCGCTGTTGAAAACACAAATGACAACGTTCTTATTTTTTTTGCCCTTATATCCTGATGTGATTTCGCGGAGGGTTACGGCGCTGTTGAAAACACACATGACAACGTTCCTTTTTAATTTTGCGCTTATATCCCGACAACGTCGCAATTGCGACAGTGCCAAATGTATTGTCGTCGCAAATTGCGACGGTGTCGGGCTATATTTGAAAAAAAGAGGCCAAAACCGCATGACATTTGCCTGCCGTCGCAAATTGCCGTCGCAATTTCACCCCAAATGTATTAGTGTCTCTCTCCTTCCTTCAAGCTTCTTCTGTCCATGGGGTCAAGGTTAGGCTTCCCAACAAGCTTCTTGTTTCTTCTAACAACTCTTCGTTGCACCCGCCGTTGTGGTGGCTAGATTCCTCCACACCCACGCCTTCACTTCCTCCCTTTGGTAGTCCCTTGGCGCGTCGTCGAAATCTTTCCCTTCGCTTGGCTTGCTGATGTGTGAGTATAGCTTTTCTAGCAGCTTCCTCCCCTTCAAGTTCCTTCTGTAAATTTCTATTTTTATTTAATTGATTGGGCATAAATTCTTTCCTCACTTCTCCACAAGGCAATAATCAACACACCATTAAAAAAAACACTTTTATTTATTCATGTCATTTTATTACAACACTTTCAATCAATTGAATGATTTCCTCATTTCAATTGTTTAGTGTCCTTCCTTTCTTCTGTCTTTCTCAAATTTCAAAATTCCCGAGAGGTGCCATCACATTCCTCCTTGCAACTATTTGCACGTTCCTAGTATGCACGAAGAACTTCCTATCGGCGTTCCTCACGGGCAATCTCTTCTAGGCGGGTTTGTTTGAGATGGCTCATCAACCAATTTATTGCGGAGCTTACTTCTAGTGTGGTCCACGTAGCACTCGCTGGAACTTCAGCCTTCATGGCCTCCCATCAAACGTAGGTTTTGATGTGGAACTACAAAGGGCCCCTACTATTCTATGAGCTCCCACCCATGTTACGTATAGAGATAAAGAGAGTTTAGTTAGGGGCGGGTTACGTATAGAATCTGCCCTTAGAACCATTAGCCGGCCGGCCCCTACTACTCTATGGCAGAAGCGATTTCGATCCATCTGAACAAGTCACCCTGCCTACTCTCGAGAATTTGAAATAGCACTTTTCACGCCGGCCCCATATATCTCACCCGGGCTTTCCCACACTCACCTATCGCAAGGTGTTGGAGCACCCTACTATTATTCTTGAGTGGAGGGGCCCCACTTGCAGCAAGATTGAGAAGTCCCTCGTTGCAGCGTTTTCTCCTTCGTAGAGCTTCGTACGTGCATCGTCGACCTCTGGGTTAATCTCACCAACTGGTAGGCCCATAATGCCCGTACGCCATCCAGTCCTTCCCTTCCTGAGTATGTCTAGGCAACAACGCCAGATGTTTACCCTCTTGGAGTAACAAAGACTAATTGCATTCAGAACGTAAAGTATTCAACAGGAAATGTAAAACAACATAACAACATTGTATTCATATCATAATCATCTAGTACAAGTATAAATCTGCATCACTATATCTGTGTCTTCCTCCAAGAGGAGAATACATACATATAATGTCCGAGGGGATGCGAGGCGAACCATCACGTCCGTGTAACTCCCTTGGACGGGGGCTAACCGTCTAACTACCCATTTGCCTGACAACAATTTTTTTATTACTGTTTTTTTTATTCAAAGAAGCATAAACTTACAAATTACATATAGCTGAGAAAACTCAGCAGCAAACTGTTACAATAACTGAGCCATGGGCAGCTGATGGCATATAAAAGTTACAACTGCCTGTAGATACATAACCTGAGACAAGTGAAACAAGAATCTAAGAAAGGTAGCTAGAAAAAGCAACTGTTTGCAAACAACTAGAAGATAACACAACAATAGTTGGTTATCCATAAGCAACCATCAGACAGCTCCATAAGAACAACAAGAACAGCAGGCTCCATGCTTGGCATTCTCCGAAAGAATGAGTATTAGTTGGTTGGATATCCATTGCTTTCAATGATTGCATGCAGCTGCTGAAGAAGAATGTGAATTTTGTCATCTTGTGAAATGTTAGGCCAATTTGTATGCAAATTCTTCAATTGGAGAGACAAATTTGTACATATCATTAGAATTTCTATCTGCAGTGGAAGAATGGTGTTAGCAAAAACAACATTGCAACAAAATTTCCAAAAGCATTTGATAATAACCTGTCTGCAAGTATGGGATACAGTGTCAAGGGATGGAGCAGCACCAAGAAGAGCTGATTTCCAAGACCAAGGTCGAGGGAATAATGCAGGCAAGGTAGCGAACAAAGAGTGCTATAAGTTGTGAGCATGACTGCGGAACCAAAAACCATGCTTTATGGATCCTGATTTCCGACAAAAGGGAAAAGTGGGCAAAAGGTAAATGAATTTAAGGCGGTTACCAATAGGCAGCTTAACACAAAGGACTTTCCATGCTAGGAGTTGAGACTGTCCATCAGCTTTAACTATCCAGATTTGGAGGCTGAGCTTATTCCATTTGGGCCGGAGAAAGGAGCACTTCCACTTGCAATTAAGATGAGATGAGATGGTGATAGGGGGAAGGATTTGTTTGTATATGGTTCGAAGGGGGAAGAAGCGGATGCGACGAGCATTAGGCCATCTCCAATCATTCAAAAAGTTTGCATGGCAATCCAAAGATAATAAGCTATGTAGTTCAGGAGTAACAATCTGTTGGATTTCAAGAATTGATTGTTTATCAGAAGCTGAGAGGTGGAAGTGGAATTTAAGGAGAGGCCATGATTTCCAATTGAAGGTGGAAGGGTGTGATATCCTCTCTTCTAAAATAGAAATTGACTAAGGTTAGTAATAACATTTAGTAAAGAGTTCAGTGAAGAAGACTAGTAATAATAGAAGCTGATTGATAACATGAGGGAATAGGATACATTGTGATGATTCAACAGAAGAAGTGATGAGTCACCCTGATTATCAATTGGGAAGTCATCATTGAAGCCAGTCTATAACTAATAAACATTAAATTATACCAATCATGGAGACAATGATTAGTAGAGACTAGTTGTTTATCATATTGTCTTGGAATGATGCAACTGAAAGGAGGCATAATATAAGAACAGAAGACACATCTTTTAGAATGCGACTTATGATCCTTGTCAGATATAAAGGGGTAATCAATCTGTTCATTTTGGGGAGGAGAGAATCACCTGGAATGCAAGAAAAGGGAATTGGACAAGCTAATAGTCTAATCTGAATACCATAGATTAGAAAGGAGGAAACAACAAAAATCATCTCTAATGCAAAGAAAGAGGAGTACAATCATCGATCAAGCAACACATACATTTGATTCAATTCATCCAACTATCAAGTTGAGCACATTCATTCATTAATCAAAACAGATCAATCAACGAACAGGTAGAAAGATAAAACAAGAACATGCATCAATGACTCAGAAAAGATAAAGACAAATATGTACGCATAAGCTGGGAAGTATTCTTATCATCATCACAAATAGTAGTGAATAAGTATTAACGTTGAGAGAAACCAGGTATGTAGAATACACTCTGTTATTAAAGAAGGCGTTCAAATATAGCATTGTTGAAATATTAGTTTGACATAGTGGTATGCTATATTATATATATATATATATATATAATCTTTCATTTGCTGAAAATGACTGGACACTAACGAATAGTCTGTCTATGGTTACTTCATGTTACATGTTATAAATATAGATGAAAGATACACAATATATTGATCACACTGATTACAAGTTAATTCTATGCTGGACTGTTTATGCACCAATTATGAATAACTGCATGCTAAATCTGATATATATTATTACATACAGAATCAGGTTCTGCACATTTTATTTGCAATATGTGTGTTGGTTCTCAAAACCGCGGATTGGAATCCTATGAACTTTGCCGATTCAATGCTGGGATATCCAACTGGTCATGGCCAGCTTGACAAGACTTGGTCGGGTTGACCTTTGTCTTCTGCGCTTCTAGCTCTACAGGACCAAGGCAGGTACACCTACTCCTAAGTCTGCTCCTCTGGCCTTAGGCTTTTTATAGCAGACAACCTGATCACAAATGCAACCAAAGATTCTTCCGAATGGCAAGAAATTAAGAAGACCTTTAGTATGCAGATTTTTAAAACTGAAATTATGAATCTTTGTAACTGTATTTGCTGAAAGTAAATGCTTATTTTTTTTTAAAAGGTGAAATATATTGTAACTACAAGTGGATTGATTTCTTGAAAGGAAAAGGAAAATAACTCTTCAATCTTAGGCAATAAATCAAATGATTATACTTCTGATGACTAAAGGATCAGTGCTTTGTCTATATGGGCAATAGAGTCAATCACGTGAAGGTTATTTAAGTACAACTTTATAGGACAATACTTTTAAATATTATCAACAACCCAATTATCAGAATGAAAAGAATCAATTACATATGCAATTCTAAGTCAGTCTAGTTGAATTTTAACTTCTTTGGCAGGAAGATCAATCAGACTAAGATATGGAAAAACATAAAGATTTCACTATATCTCAAATAATCAAACTTAAAATGCTGTAACTAATCTCTCATACAAACAAATATTGAGGATTGTTCACAAATTTCTTAGTGACTATATAGGACAAAACCTATCCATGTTTTAACTCCTTGCATATAATAAACAAAAATATTGAATCCTTACAGATCATGCCAGATTTTTTACACCAGTTGAAATGCCAGATCATGAAAATTACTGTACTTCTCCTATTCCAATCGCTTGTTTATATGAAAAATATTTTTTGATAATACTGTTTCAAGTATGCTCCTACAAATCATCGCTATCTTCCTATGAGTTTGGCATCTTTTATTTATATGATATCATAGAGTCACTTGGTGATTTCCAACCGATTTGACTTTTCAAAACAAATAACTAATCCTGCTATTGACGTTATTACATAGCATAGTTTTTTAGATATAGTTTAATTTGCTAACGGTTCTCAAATTGTCGTGTTTTAGCCATTGACCATTCATAATGACAAATCATGGATAAGAAATGTCAATCGATCCTCAGGAGATGATATTGTTCGAACTCTGAAACATAAGCTTTATTCCTTTGCAGCATTCACTCCATTATCAGGTATAGTAATTTTTTAAATTTAAGACATTTCCATTTGCTTAGCGCGGGTTGCCATGCAAAGCATCATATGAATTCTTCAATGTCGCGAATGAAGAGGGTGATCGACTGAAACATTAACGGAACCATGCCTTCAATCGTGACGACGAATATTTTTCCTGCCAGTATTTCGCTTTGAGAAATCCGATCATATTCAGCCTCCATTCCCTCTTTGTAAAATCAATGCACTCGAATTTCTTTACTTACTCTCGCCAATAATTGCATGGGTGATGCCTTCTGCATCTGATTGTTCGCTTGAGTCATTTGCTGGCCTTCACGTGACATCTTCGGATCAAGGCGATATATTTGAAGGTTTGGCACTTAGCATTACGGAGACAGCCTCTGTTTGCCAACCTTCTTTGCGTTGCAAGACTGAATGGAGGGAGCTTTTGTTGAAAAAAATAATTCCATGATTCAGGATTTAATCGATGGGAACAACCTGTGCATTGTAGTCTCGTGTTTCACGACATTCTTCCTCCTCAGCCTGTGCATTTCTTCCCAGTCATCAAATATGTTCATTTTTCAGACAATCGTTTACATCCAGGATTTGAAGGATATCTTGCAATTGTATTCTGTATTAGTTTCCTTGATATATTGGTGGACTCATATGCCGTGAGCAGAAAATCTGGTGCGGTGGATCGTGTTATGCACTGACACAAGAAAAATGATCTTCGATTGAGTATCCGCTTCAAAACATTCTCCGTAGTGGGAGGTAAAAGCACAGATGCCTCATCAAATTGCTAAGGCGTTATAACTTTTGCAATAATCATTTCACTTCCTTCAAAATCCGTAATTAAGTCACAACGGTCTGGCTTTCCAGTTAAGGCTTTGTAAGGTTCCCAATGTGGTTCTTTGCAGTTCCATTCATTTGCAGCATTCCTTATAATCATCAATATATGATATGTAGACTCTTATCATCGTTATCTTGCAACAGGAAACAACGAAAAAGTTAAACACGAGTTTTCATTGCTCTTAATCAGGAAGATAATAATAATGTAAATCTTCAAAAGTTATCTACTTTTAGAATTATAATAAAATATTTGGAAATGTAACATATCTTGGGTGGTCATATGCAGGAAAAATTTAAATCTCATCCTAAGAAATAGAGATGCTAATGATATATCTTATAGACATGGTAAAAAAAAGGATAGGAAAATGTGCGCAAATGGAGACTCTAAAATTTGGGCTCCATCAGTGGCTCTTATTGGGGACATGTGCTCCTTGTGAGCATGATGAGCATCCCAGTTTTCTTTGGACGAAGCAGATCTACAAAAACATAAAACAAAAACAATAATTAATCCATGCAATGAAATCAGAAAATCCAAATGAAAGTATGAAAAGAAAGATAGAAAAGAAAAAGGAAAACTCCCTGAATATCCTTATGAGAAGAAAGGTTTCAAGTACTGCCCATGAATTGGAAAATCCTGCATTCATCCATCGGTATCCTGCAAAAAATAAGAATGCTCTCCTGCCTTTTCCAAAATAATGAATGACCCTAACCACAAGGCCTCAAATAATAATGTAAATCTTCAAAAGTTATCTACTTTTAGAATTATAATAAAATATTTGGAAATGTAACATATCTTGGGTGGTCATATGTAGGAAAAATTTAAATCTCATCCTAAGAAATAGAGATGCTAATGATATATCTTATAGACATGGTATAAAAAAGGATAGGAAAATGTGCGCAAATGGAAACTCTAAAATTGGGTCTCCATCAATGTGTTTATAACTACATATGGGATCTGTATATTTTATTTGCAGTATGATGTGAAGTATATTCATCAGTCTATGGACTATGTGACTTGATTAGAATATTATATGTATTTATACTTTCAACTGCATTAAGATGATTACCTCACAAGATAAGGTAAGGCCTGCGGTGAAATGGACTGTGCTACATCATACAAAGGCACTAGGTAAGGCCTATGGCTGAATGGGAATGGGCTACATCATAAAGGCACTAGATAAGGCCTACAGTGGAATGGGCATAGGTTACATCATACAAAGGCACTATCTTGCAAGGGATGTGTTGATGTGAGTTTTGTTCCCTTACAACATATAGGATACAACACTCAATGTTTCAGCATGAAACACCGAATATCGAATCCTCTCTTAAATAAAGACACCACTTATGCTAAGACTGCTATGAAAGATCATAAGGTGACTCCAAGGTTCCTTCTTAATAGTGGATACACACTCAGTGATAATAATGTGATATGTTGGTTATCACAAAGGGACTTACATTGTTCACTAGGACTTTGCAAACTTAACTTTGATTGATATGGCTTCACAATGTGCAATGATAATATATTTTGACTTCCGACTTACGAATGCAATTAAATTTAAACTTACGAATCTGAATCTACTTTTGCTACTACCTAAGGATGCAAGAAAGAGTGAATATCCTTGGACTCTACTAGATGCAGTCTTGTTATCAACTCCACTCAACTAGTGCAAGCTTCTAAGGTGTGTTCAAATGATGATTAAATCAATACTATTTCATTAATCCCATCTATAGATGCAAATCAAGGAGCAAGTAAGGAATGTTCAGATAAGTTCATAAAAAATGTCATTCGACCATGCAAGGCAAGACTCACAATCAGTAAGTAGCAAGTGGTTTGGTCTATGATAGAGTCAAGCAAGAATGTATTCACAATTACTCTTAACCCACTAAATTTCTTAAAGCAAATGCCAAATTCTAACTAAACAACTTGAAATCAAATCTATTTCTAAGTGAGGAATGTAGATCACCATGCAATACTCCAAATACATCACAATAATTCACCATGCAAAAAAAACAACGAATAGTATAAAAAATTTGATAGTATATTAGCAACAATTCTCTCTTACAAATGAGAGGAGTGGGGTTTATATAGGAGCCCTAATTACAATGAACAACCAAAATTAAAATAGAATCAATGACCCATATTAATCAATTACAAACCTTAATTAGGGCAACTACAAATAGCCAATGAGAATGAAGCACCACAAAATGAGCCAATGAGAAAATTCAACGGCTTGAGGAGCAACAAGAAAAAAGGAGGCCGCCTAGTCATCGTACAACTCATCCTCAAGAATATTCATGTCTCTCTCTTTTGCAATCTTTATTTCAATTCCGCTTCCTTGTCCTTAGGAACTCTTCACTGTTCTTGGCATTCTTTCTCCTGGATGTTTATTCCTTGTGGTATGAGTTCTTTATATTTGGACCTTCATCATTTGAGATTCCTTATCATCTTTATCCCCATGGTGATCCTCTTGATTTGTGGAACTTATTCATTTTCCTTGCTTTTGAATTCTTCTTAATATGAATCTTGTCCTTGAACCCAGATTTGTCCTTATGTCCTTTCTTTGTGGTGGCTTCCTCTTGTAATGACTCCTTCCTTGAGGCATTCGTTTAAATATCTTCTTCAACGATCTTCTTCAACCCAGCTTCATGCATTGATCCCTGCAAAACAAGACAAAACACTCGGATCAAAGCAATGAATAAAACAATATGCATGTAAATTTTGAAGAATTTTAAAATATTTTCATGATAAGCAATTCTTCAATGAGATTTTAGCTTGGATTGGACAAATCACAGCTTGGAGTTTTGAGCTAGATTTGGGCGTTAGATTTTAAAATTGGATTTGCAAAGAATCCTGATTTTACTCCCCTCACAATGTTTGGAATCTAGATCTGCAGTGGTGTTCAAATGGCTCTCATCAAGCCCTTTATATATCTCTCAAGAAAATTATGTCCCTTCACTAGGGAGGCTGACTCTTATCCTTTTATTCCATGCTATGATTAACTTTCAGCTGACTCTTCCCTTTTCTCTTTTATCAAATGCTATGGTGGAAATTCTTGAATCTATACTTGATTTTCCTTTAAAGTCTTACCCAATCCTCCAAGTGGGAAACCGATAGGCTGATAGCTATAGGGACTAATCCATTTCACCTTTGCTCAATCTTTGCTAATCTCCCACTTAGTGGAAATGCGACTGGGATAGGGACCAATTCAGTCCTTATAAAACTTGATCAATGTTTATTCATTTCCAACTAGTGGAAATTCAATATGAATAGGGATGGATTTGAGTCCCCTATGAGACTTTGTCTTTTACTGCATATTTTCCTTTTGATGGAGAATTGATAGGGATAGGGACAACCTAAAGTCCCTATAATACTGATCTTTGCTTTGTTCCCTTTGCATGCTGAGTGGAAATTCAATGGTCCTAGGGACTTTTGATCTTGTAATATCCTTACTGTTGGGATTCCTTGTCATCTCCATTTGTAGACTTACTCAATTCCTTGTGCAACCGATTCTCTGGAATCCTTCTTGATGTGGAAGTCATGTTTTGTGTCTGAAATTAATCTCCTTGAGCTAATCCTCCTTTAGCCCTTGACAATTTGACTTAAAGCCTTCTTGAAAACCGGTCACTGATTTAGAAAATGCTTCTTTTTAAATGAAAGATTTCTATCTTCAATGATGTAAATCTGTACTTGATCTTGATTAAATTCTGATTTCAAGTGCATATCTCAATTCTGATTTTAGCCCCTTTTGATTGTTCAATCATACACTTCCTTACTTGCATGGAATCTGATTTGTTCTCTAGAATTCACCTTCTATGTCTGATTTGAATTTTTCTTTTAACCTGATTCTAAATTCGTCCTTCCATTCTGATCAGATTCTTCTAGGGTTTGGCTTGAATTTGCACCTAGGGTTTGGATATTTCGCACTCCAATCTAATCTTAATCTAGAACTTTTGCCCTTGTGCGCTTGAATTTTGACCTTTGCCTCTTTAGGTCTTTCTGCTTCAACCTCCTTGCAAATCTGCACCCAATTTAGTACACAAATCTCACTTAGGTTTGATTAGACCTACCTCCCACTTGCTAAAGGTATTAATATTTTCTGATTTTTCTTAATCCACTACAACTTGATCCAGCAGAGCCCCAATCTAAACATTCCAATTTGCACTTGCAATCTGACAACTTGATTTCTCAATCACTCAATCTTTTAAAGTTCTGAATGTCACCTCAACTGCCGAAACCTAACGACTACTAGCAGAAAGAGGGGGGTCCCCAATTGCAATGGGGTGATGATGTGAAAAGGTCACAACAGGATGATCCCCATTGGCAGAGGAAGTTACAATGAGGGGGAATGGTGAGGCCCACTAGGTATGCCAACCCCACGAAATGTGGGGCCAAAGGGGACATGGTTCCACCCCTAGGCCTATGGTTGGGCTAGAGCACCCTTCGGTAATATTTCCATCCACCTTTAGGAAAGAAAAATACTACACGTTACATGTTATGGATTGGAACTCTCTTTATCAAGATATAAATGTATAAGATAGATTATATCATGTTAATAATATATTTAGTCTATGAATGTATATTTCTGCTCTTGTTCCCTATTTGGTGATTGCAGGTCCTAAACCAAGATTTACCTTGTTAAAAGGTATTTTTATTGGTAAGGTTATATCTTTAATCGTCTTACAATTCTTATTTCAATGATTTTTGTGATTCTAGGGTAAAAATTAGGGCAATCCCAAAAATGAGATATTATAAATGGTATTAGAGCATAATCCTACCATCCCATGGAATAAACTGCATAACTGCTATACTGCTAGGACCAATGAGAAAATTAATCCTCAAGGTTCAATCATGCATTCATATCTGTACTCCATGTTTTCAAATGCATCTAGAATACAAGAATTAAAAGAAACGTAAAATTAATGTAGAGGGAGATGTAGGTAAAATGGTTAAGGTTGCAATCTAAGTAGACCTCCTTGATGGGTGCCAAAGTTCTTCCACCAAGGCCAAGAGGACCAAAGTTCTACTCTTGGGATTAGGTTGGACAAGTTGAGAATCCCGCTACAATCTTCCTACCCTTCCTACCATGATGAGCTAATCAACTATTTGGGATGGGGCATAAAGGAGGCAATACAAACATCCTACTAAGTAGGCCACCTCGCGTGGATGTCTAAGTCCTGTCACTGAGGCCAAAGGGGCCAAAGTTCTGCTCTTGGGCTTAGTATGGGATTGACTTGGACTAAGTTATCGTGACCCAATCTCTATGAACCAAATTAATTAAGAGATTGCATTTTTTAGAATTTATATCTAGATAGCTAATGTTATTAGTCTATATGAATATATGTAAGCATTTGTGTTCACTTTGTGGTTGCAAAGTTCATAGTCAAAGGTATAATGAAGTAATTTTTTGTAAACCATTTCCCTAACCCTAGCTTATTGCAAATTGTAAATTGTAGGGTTTAATGAAGTAATCTAACAAAGTTTATATTGGGTGTATACTCCGTGTATGCTCTATGTTTTCATATAATCAAACGTCTGCTTCATGTAAGCTCTGTGTATGCTTTGTGTCTTCATGCATTAATGTGTATACTTAGTGTATGCCTTGTGTATTCATATATTTCATACTTTCAAGTGCATGCTCCATGTGTGGTTCTACTTTTGTTAATCTAGAATATGAGAATAAACTAGAGAGAATCTAGCGATATTGAGAAGAAGTCTCCGATGAGGAAATAAATGAGCTCACTAGCAAAAGAGTAAGGCACATGAGCATAGACCATTGGTAATCAGGGGAATTTTTAAATTCATTGTGCATCAGAAACTATTCATATTGAGAAACCTGTAGAAGAGTTGTCATTGCTTGAGGACAAGCAATTTTGGGGAAGGACTGTGATATCCCCTCTTTTGAAATATAAATTAATAATAAATAAATAAATGTATTTTAATACATATATAATTTGCTCAAAAAATAATATAAATATATATATATATATATATATATATATATATATATATATATATATATATATATATATATATATATATATTGTTCTTCATATAACAGTAATATTTTAATATTTGTTTTACTATTATAATAACTAGTAATAATTAATGATGAATTTTTATTATTATATTCTTCCTATGTTACTAGCTATATCCTATGGCTATCGACTAAGGTTGGTAATAATGTTTAGTAAAGAGTTTAGTGAAGAAGACTATAGTAATCATACAAGCTGATTGATAACATGAGGGAATAGGATACATTGTGATGACTCAACAGAAGAATTGATGAGTCACCCTGATTATCGATTGGGAAATCATTGCTGAAGCCAGTCTATAACTAATAAACATTAAATTATACCAATCACGGAGACAGCAATTAGTAGAGACTAATCGTTTATCATAATTGTCTTGGAATGATGCGACTGAAAGGAGGCGTAATATAAGAACAGAAGACACATCTCTTAGAACGCGACTTATGATCCTTTTCAGATATAAAGGGGTAATCAATCCATTCATTTTGGGGAGGAGGGAATCACCTGGAATGCAAGAAAAGGGACTAGGACAAGACAATAGTCCAATCTGAATACCATAGCTTAGAAACGAGGAAACAACAAAAATCATCTCTATCGCAAAGAAAGAGGAGTACAATCATCGATCAAGCAACACATACATTGGATTCAATTCATCCAACTATCAAGTTGAGCAAATTCATTCATCAATCAAAACAGATCAATCAACGAACATGTAGAAAGATAAAATAAGAACATGCATCAATGACTTAAAGAAAATAAAGACAAATATTAATGCTTAAGCTTGGGAAGTATTCTTACCATCATCACAAATAGTAGTGAAGAAGTATTAACTTTGAGAGAAACCAGGTCGTAGAATACACTCTGTTATTTAAGAAGGCGTCCAAATATAGCATTGTCCAAACATTAGTTTGACAGTGGTATGCTATATATATATAATCTTACATGTGCTGAAAATGACTGGACACTAATGAATAGACTGTCTATGGTTACTTCATGTTACATGTTATAAATATAGATGAAAGATACACAATATATTGATCATACTGATTAAAAGTTAATTCTATGCTGGACTGTTTATGCACCAATTATGAATAACTGCATGCTAAATCTGATATATATTAATTACATGAAGAATCAGACTCTGCACATTTTATTTGCAATAGATGTTTATAATTACATATGGGATCTGTATATTTTATTTGTAGTATGATGTGAAGTATATTCATCAGTCTATGGACTATGTGACTTGGTTAGAATATTATATGTATTTATACTTTCAACTGCATTAAGATCATTACCTCACAAGATAAGGTAAGGCCTGTGGTGGAATGTACTGTGCTACATCGTACGAAGGCACTAGGTAAGGCCTGTGGTAGAATAGGCATAGGCTACATCATACAAAGGCAATAGATAAGGCCTACGGTGGAATGGGCATAGGTTGCATCATACAAAGGTACTATCTTGCAAGGGATGATCCTCATTAGCGGAGGAAGTTACAATGTGGGGGAATGGTGAGGCCCACTAGGTACGCCAACCCCACGAAATTTGGGGCCAAGGGGGACAGGGTTCTGCCCTTGGGCCTAGGGTTGGGCTAGGGCACCCTTTGGTAATATTTCCATCCACCTTTAGGAAAGCAAAATACTACACATTACATGTTATGGATTGGAACTCTCTTTATCAAGATATAAATGTATAAGATAGATTATATCATGTTAGCAATATATTTAGTCTATGAATGTATATTTCTGCTCTTGTTTTCGATTTGGTGATTGCAGGTCCTAAACCAAGATTTACCTTGTTAAAAGGTATTTTTAATGGTAGGGTTATATCTCTAATCATCTTACAATTCTTATTTCAATGATATTTGTGATTCTAGGGCAAAAATTAGGGCAATCCCAAAAAGGGGACATTACAAAGGGTCCATAGATCCCAAAAAAACTTGAATACCTTTTTTTAAAAAGTCGTTTTCCTTTAAACCTCCGAATAATGCCTAACGGTTTTCCATCTTCTTGAACCAACCTATTCCACCATATAGAAGAATAAGGAAACTTAGCCCATGGCTGAGAGTTTGATCGAACCGTATTAATTTGGTTGAAGTGATCTGCCAAGCTTTCCAGATGGAGTTGAAGAGCACGGATCCTTGAGTTCCTCTACTATCTTAGGATTTTGCCCTTTTAAATTTGGAATGCTTTTGCTAATATTTCAAGCAGCATATATTTCATTTTGAAGCTCTTCATATCCAGTTTACTCAAAATTTGGCACATGTTCTGTTCTTTTGGCAGATTGTGCACTGTAGTATATGAATAAAAAGTGCACTTGCACATGTCAAAAAAATATAGCTAATTGTAAGCACAACTCCCAGAGTAGGTGCAGTAGGTTTCACAAATTTTAGGATTTGAAAACTTTAGAATAGGTGCTAGAAATTTGCCCAGAAAACTCCAGATGCCTTTATCCTCACATCTCAGATACAAGAAGTCCATCAAAAATATGCACCAACCGAACAAAGATAATACAAAGGTTATGTGCACCAAGTTCTTTTGAACACTTGGAAACCCAAGCTACAAGAGGATATATACTCTGCAACCGGTCTTGGAGGAATATTAATAGTAAAAGCTTCTCTTTGAACCATCAAGATGAAGTTCACTACCCAAAACATTATATAATAAGGATTGCTTTTCTTGCTAATATTATGATATAATTTCAGTCCAATGGTTAGCATTAATTCTCTAGTTATTCTTTGAGACAAGAGTTCCTAGTTTCTTATTGCATAGTTTATAAACATTATCCATATCATAGATGAAAAAATTGTAGACTTCTTGAAGAGAAGTTGTTTTCTCGCGAAAAGTTTTGGCTCGCGATTTTTTGCAGTATTTACACAGAGAAGTTGAATCGAGTTTTTTGAGAAAAACTCAGTGTTTATGGTAAAAACTTGGCGAGTCTATGATAACTACTTGACCACATCAGAAATAAAGCCTTATATACATCAAACATAAAGTTGCATTTTGTTTTTTCGGCTTCTTGTTTGCTGCTCAAGTCACAAAACATCCTCCCAAGCTATTGCAAGGTCATTTGCAAGTATTTGAGTCAATTTGAAGTGGATTTGCACACAAAAACATTAAAAATGTTGCATTTCCAAGGGAGTTCAAAAACGTCAATTTTGGGAGAAAAAAGCTTCAAAAATTAAGAATCCAAAGGCCACGCAAGAGGGACCCCACAAGGAGCATTGCCCCTTGACCCCACTAGGGGGGCCCCTACACCCCCGCTTTCCAATTTAAAAACAAAAAAAGAAATTGATGGGGAAATCATGTCAAATCAAGTTGATGTTGTTCCAATGACGAGGAGTTTTCTATAAGGGATGAGGCCACAACGAACTCCTAGGACAAGACCCCTACCCCTCCCATAGTTTTTACTAGAGCTGCTAGGAAGGGGAAGAGGAAGATGTAAACTGTTTTGATGGTGTATTTACTTATAGTTTTGCAAAGACAATTTGCTATTTTAATTTTTCTTCAAACTATCAAGCTACCAGGCATTAACATTCCACATGAGTATGCTATTTTGTACCCAATTTGCATTTAAATATATCTAGACTCAACTTCTTTCTTTTGTTTACTCATTTACTGACTCATTAGATGCATCTCCTCTTTGAACTTTACAAAAAAAATGTATTTCTAATTAAATTTAAGCAATTTTTGAAGTTGTTGAGTTTTTTGCCAAGAAGTTGTCGAGTTTGTTTCTGGGCCTTGGTGAGAAGTTGTCGAGTATGAGTATTTCAACTATGAACAATATATCCCTCACTGATCCCTAAGCACAGAAATGAACATGACTCATTTCAGAGAGTTGCCTAGAGAAGAGTTAGTCTACTATTAATTCCTGTGGTAGATGTCAAAAATTAGATATTGCAATCAAGGTACGTAACAAAGAGACCCATATACAAGCAATACAGAAAATAAATAGTTTAATTTGTATCTTACCTCATATTTAGTAACAATGATAGACAAGAATGGAGTATTTCTTGCAAAGGAAAATAAATGCCATAGACTCCTCCAATTGCATCCTAAATGTCAATTTTATCGATATTCAATATTGTATAACAATCATTGTTTTTCAGAATTGCATGATAACTAGATATAATTAATTCACTTATGTTTATTAGTATTAGAAATCACAAGGTCCCCATGTTGCCTAGATTAAATAATTTTGCTTTGATTTACATCTAGATTTCCTTTTCGGTTTCTTTAGAAATGATGTGTAAACCATGCAGATTGAGAGCATCCCAGCCCCACCACATAGCTTTGAAAATGCTTTTGTGTTCACTTTCTTACAATATCCATCAATAGAAGTATTGTAAATAATATCATCTCCCACCAAGCCTCTTTAAAATATTGTCTTCAACAACACTATTACTTTCTGTGGCAGAACTTCCTTGCACCTTGCAAGGTCCTTTGATTAAAGTGCATTTCTATGGATCACTCCATATATTTGTTGACTATGTCACATCTTCTTCATCAGCTTACAACTTTAAATTTTTGTTTTATCAATACTGTTGATGTGAGTTTTGTTGCACTACAACATGCAGAATCGAATACTTAGTATTCCAAGATGAAATACCAAATCTCCAACTCTCCGTTGAATAAGGATGTTCATATGCTAAACAATGTATATAGATTGTGTGATCAAATAAGACAACCTCAAGGATCCTTCTTATTGTGGACTTTCACTTAGTTTTATGATGTGATATGCTGGATATCACAAAGGGACTTACATTGTTCATTCAATGGATACCAACTTGACTTTAACTTCTTCCAACTACTTCCAACTAAACAAACTACAAAGGATAAAGGTTTAGAAATTCTATGCAACTCTAAGAATGTAAGACAATGTTGATGATGAGGTAAGCCTCTAACCGGTCCTTGCTTCGTCGTGTCAACTAGGCATAGGAGGGTGCTATCTTTTACAGATGTGGAAATGATTTTCACATTGTCAATATTCATTCAAATACCCTATGAAGGCGCAATCTAAATGAACATATCCAATAGAAGTTGAACACTTGCAATTTAGGCCCAGACTAAGCTTATACTATTACTTACAATCAACAAGTACCAAAAAGTATGGACACTAGCTCCACCATTAATCAACATTCAACAATATCTTCCATTCATCTACTTCTATTTCTAATTAACATGTAATGAAATCTAATCTGAATGAGGAAATGAAGAAACCATGCAATACTCCAAAGCAACACAAGTTATCCACCATGAAGACCAACAATGAATCAACAATTACTTCGATAGCATTATGGCAACAATTTCAACAAGCCTCCTCCTACTCTACTCTCAACTTAATCTATTCTCTAATCTTATGAGTTGCAAATGAGAAGGCCTTGCCTTTTATAGTTGTTCAATTACAATGAAGGGTCATGATCGATTCAAAATCAAGGGCCAAGATTTAGCCAACATAACCCTAATTAGGGTTTCATAGCCTCCACTAACAATTATTAAATGCCCACTTAATTACAAAAAAACACCACCATGTGGGCTAATAAGAAAATTACAATGCTTTGTGGGCCAATGACAAGAGAGGTTAGGTGGAAGCTTGCAAGAGAAGACACCCATCACTGGGCCAATGATAAAATGTCACACAAGCTTACAACAAATCTTCTTTTAGAAGATAATTTTTTTGAATTTTCCCCTTTTGGCAAGTTTAATGAATTTGGTGATCATATTGTTGATCTCTCCTATTGGGACACTTGGCATGATCTAAATGGTTGAAGAAATGGGCAACACCTCAGTAGGCTTATCTTATAGGCTTAATAAATACCCCTTAATGGTGAAAAGATATTTCAACATTAATAAACCTTCAATTGTGTGTAATGTCCCCTGTTGAAACCTTACTTAATTTATCCTAAATTTATCAATTAGGGTTTGGATTGTAGTGTCCATGATAGGATTAGTCATCTATCTCATTAGATTTAGTTATCTTTAACACTCATATCCAAGCTTATTACTATTTTAACTCCATGAAGGGAAGAGTAGATGTTATCCAAGGTGTCTAGAGAGTAGAGACCAACTACAATAGGCTCCCTCAAAGTTTACAGGTCCAAGCCTATATCATATCTTTAGACTTTCCCTCAAGGCTTTTGGGACGCTGACCCCTACCCTATCTTGGGACAATTAGCCATTGCTTGGATTTAGACAAGCCCCTCCTTGGTAACATTACAATCTTCTCTACTAAAGCCAAATAGTAAAAGAGATGTATAATATAATTGATATAATTCCTATATATATTAAATAAATTAGAATATATAAAGACCTTTGGTTTTGATAGAATGTAAATATAATATTTTGTTATTATCATTGATTCATAAATATTTTCCATAGTCGCAATCTTATTCCATCTTCTCTTCCTTTTGAAGAGTATCCATTATATTCCTTAATTAATTCTTCTATTTCCTAATTCTTTTAATACTAAAATATAATTCACAATAACTAAAGCCTTGACATTTATTTAATTTAATATATAAATGAAATGAAACTAAATCCCATATATTTCCTCTTACTAAGAGGCCATACCTTTATTTTTTTGTGTTGGTTTTCTATTCCCTAACACCTCCTTGTTCCTACGTAATGAATGAAATAAGTTTATTACTTTTGTTAATGTTGGTTTGATCTTGCAAGTAATAGTTTATACTTTATTTTTATATTTTCCTTCGGTGGTCCCAATGTAAGGTCTTAATATTTTCTTGCTTTCCTTTTATACTTTTTTTCCTCCCTTGAGTTCCTCCTACATTTCCTCCTTTATTTTCTCCTATCTTTTCTCCTTCATTTTCTCCTATATTATTTTCTCCCAAGTTTTCCATATTATTTCTTAGTGTTTCTTCTTTTTTCCCCGTAATTGTTTTCTTATACCTTTTTATTTTTCCAAAAGTCATGTCTTTTGGATTATATTATGTTATTTTGTTTATTTATATTTACTATATGAATAATATATTATAAATAATAATAGATTATAATTATAGTGTGATTACTTATTACTTATTTATTATATTACTTATTTATTATATTTAATAATTTATTAATATTATTATATTGATTCATCAATATATTATATTATATTAATATATCATATTTTTATTATTATTATTATTTTAATAATATTTTATATTAATAATATATTAGTATGCTTATATATTATTTTATTATTTTAATAATAAATTATATTATATCATTTTATTTATTAAATTTTCTTTTATTATTTTATAAAATATTAATTTCTATTTCAAAATGGGGACATCACATTGTGATTGCTCATATTCTCCAATAGTTTTATCTCCATGCTATCTCCTTTACCCCTTGAGAATCTTTTCATTGCATCTGGCTTATTCTTGAATTCTTGACTTCCTCTTGATTTAAATTTTCTTGAATTTGGGTTTGGATGTGCATCTTGTTCTTTGCTCTTTGAATCTGTTGGTAGGGATTCTTGAGGTTAATTTTCTTAGGTCTTGTCTTGCAGATTTATTTGGTTTGCCCTAGGGTTCCTTGTTTATTTCCTTTGAAAAATCTTTAAAACCCTAGTTGTGTTGGTAGATGTTATATTTCATCATTACTTTTTGTAACTTAAGTGATGGGTTGTTTATCGTGAGAAGGGGCCATAGGTTTTATAGTCTTAAATGTTCTATCTTATTAAAGTCTGCCCCCTTTAATATTTTCCTAAGTCTTAGGTCCTTATCCTAAGTCGACTGGCCTTTGTTATGTGTTAAGCTAAGGTTTCTTACCTTTTCTTAGTGTGGGCCACACGTCGTGTTTTCATGTTCCTGCAATGATGTCACCCAACGTTTCAAACTGACGGTGGGAACACGAAGTGCTGCCACTTGTCTCTTCTCGTGGGGCTAGGTTCTATGTTCCAAATTAATAATATTGTAAGCAGTCTTCTTGGTTAAAATCCCAAAAAGAAGAATGGGGCCCATGCTTTAGAACGAAGGATTAGCTTTTGCAGTGCAAATTGTTAGGATTGGAAGCATGGTAAGTGAAAATCCGAAATCCCGAAGGTATGACTGGGGCCCATGCCTTAATGTGGAGATTTGATGCTTGGATTGCCAACTGGTCGGAGTTAGAAGCTGAGAAGGGGAAATCCCGAAGTTCCGAAGGGAGGGTTTTTAAAGTGCAACATTGTCCATCGAAAAATGCAGGAGTTAAGTGGATTGCAGGCTCGAGAGTGCCAAGTGTTGATTTCCGTGATCTCAGTTGACAAGGAGTTGAAAGTACTCCACATGTCCAATTTGAACAAAGATCCTGTATCATGTCAGAACAATTGATCGACAAGTATGTTCCTTTAGTGCTGCTGGGAGATTAAAGATTGAGCAAAATCGACAGTTGGCACATTCTCGTGATAAAAAATAATTGATTGTTATTTGCTGCGGGAACACGAGATTGTGCCACGTGTATCTAGACAGCAGACGATTGTGAGATTGTATTCAGTATAAACATCGAGAAACTAAAGGGCTTATCATTTAGCACATGTTTTGAATCAACGAAGATATTTTTAGTGGCAAATAAAGTTGCTCGACGGTTAGTGTCCCTTTGATCTTCTGCGCCAGTTAATTTCCTACAGAGATCAATGGTTGTCGTAATCCCGTGAACCAAAATGCTCGATTGTTATTCACCGCGGGATCATGAAATGTTGACACGTGTCATTTATCGCCAAAGAACAAAGGATGGTGGACCGGGTTGCTTCCGTGGATAATTTGTTGTCGTGGAATGTTTCGATTTGATAATATGAGGGCCCAGGTGACACGTTGTATGTAATGTCCCCATTTTCGTGAGCATCAGAGTTCGAGGCATTAGCCTATTAATTGACTCTTGTAGGCTAATGAGGTTGGATAGAGGGTCTCTTGAGAGATGCAGCTTCTTCAAAGACCTGAGCTTTGCAGGATTGGTGTTCGTTTGAGGTCTCTAGGACTCTGTATGCAGTGATTTCTATTTATAGTGAGTTGATTGCTATTTATAGCAATTTTTGGAGTGATAGAGATGGACCCTTTCTATTTTTAGAAATGGTATTTGGTCACATGGGGAATTACAGTATGAACTCCAAGTTTAGACAATAATAAGCGGTTTGTGAGTTATTCATGTTTTTGTGGCCAAAATGATATTAAATTGTAAAAATAGTTTATTATAAAGTTATAACATAACTTTATAATTTCACTTAAGTTGAGGGTCTATTCATCAGTGGAAGGGGACCAGTTGAGTAATTAGTTATAAATGTCAAACTTAATGAGTTATTAAAAGATTTCCTAAGTTGAAATGAAATAACATTTAAAATGTTATTTAAAATACTTTTTGGGGAAATTGAACTTCTTGAAGGTATTTAATAGTTGCAAGAGAAATCAAATTCATTATGTTGATTGATGATTTTTATTGAAGATTTTTGGAGCATTGGAGTTGTAAAAAACTAGAGGTTTCAGGGCTTGACGACATTGAAGAGCGTGGCTACTTCGTTGTATCAACATATAGATTGTGTGCAATATCATCTGGTTGTGCTAGAGGGTTTGGCTTCATCCAGAGGTCAAAATTGAGCTGTTTGGTAGAACAAATTTTCAGAATTTATTGTCAGATTGAGGGTGGATGTTTGAGCAAATTGCATTGACTGAATAAAAGATTTAATTGTTGATTGTAGAGGGCCGTACTTATTGCTTTTTGACTGTTCATTTCTAGTCGTACTCTTTACACCTTCATATGGTACAATTTTTGGATTGAGAGCTTTTGAAAAATTATTAAAAATCATAAAAGGAGGCGCCAAGGAGTGAAGGACAATACGACATCATCAATTGGGAATCTTCATAGTTGGAAAGTAGAATTGCAGAGTCTTCTTCTTGTTGCTTTTTCGGCCAGCAAGGGTCTCAAAAGGGTTTTATCAATAAATTGGTATGTCATCTTGATTTAGACAATTTTATGTTAAGTATTGAAGAGGAATGAATAAATAATGTCATCTACCATTGAAATATAAATTAGCTTTCAATTTCAAAAGTTTCTTTTTGGTCTATGTCTTGCTTTTTATGCAAAACCCTTATCAAGAATACAAAAACTTGAAAACAATAAAAACCAAAACAAGAAATTTCAGTTCAGCAGATAGAGCCTTAGAAGGGTTCTTATATTGGTATCAAAGCAGTTTCCTACCATCCTGTGAGGTTTCATGTCAGATTTTTCAATTGCATGCCATTTTCAAGCAATACAAATTTTTGGGGTTTGATTTAAAAAAAATCATTGAACTCACACATTTGATTTTGAGTGACTAGCACTCTTGCAATTGTTTCAGTTATGGAAAAGTCCAAGAAATCAATAAAACAGGGAAACCAGTTGAATAGTATGATTATTTCCAGGAAGCAAACAAATGCCATAATGAAAAAATTGGAGAAGATTAAGCAAAATCAAAAAAGAATGGATGAATTGCTTTCAAAACCAACAATCATAGACAGTTTAGTACGACATATGACATCCATTTTTAAGGGGTCTACATCACAAAACAAAAAGGAAGAGAAACAAGAGGTCTCTATAAGTGGGACATCAAGAAATCTTTACAACGAACTTTCAACAACTAGTGATCGGCATGTAGCTGATCCCTAGGAGATTAAAAATCAGGCTTACATTAAGGGAGATGTTGGGCACAAAACACTTCATGATGACTTCCAGACTGGGGAGGAGTTGGTGATGTTCGAAGATAAACCAGTTGCATTCAATCACCCACATGAAGATAAAGTTTCTTGTGATGTTATTCATACTTAGAGGTCCAAGATCAAAAGGTGAGTTTTGAGGAGAATGTTGGTACTTTCAGCGATCCAGAAGTTGATAACAATTCTGATTTTCATGACAGCAGTCCCTTGTTTGAGCATAATGATGTTGTTGATGACAAGGCCAGTGCGGAAGATGTAGTGGGTGTCTCCTTGAGTCTTGACTCGCAAGATGGGAGTCTCACTTTTGAGGATTACATGGAAAATACGAGCACTAATAATTCTGATTTTTATGACAGCAGTGAGTTATGTTTGCATCCACATGAGATAGCAGAGGCTTTACAGGTGGATGATGTTGGTACTCATGATTTGGGTACTATTGATGTTATTTATGAGGATGACTCATCCTTCAGCAAGTCTGATTTTTCATATCAGACTTTAGAAAATGATTCAGAGACTTCTTTGGTTGGTGATAGGTCCCAGGATCGCGACTTACAGGGACTTACATGTGAGGTGGGAGTGTGTGACAATCTTGTTGTAGCAATAGCTTCCACTTTATCAGATGAGCAATTTGTTGAGGTGCCTAGCAATAGTACTTCGGTTGTAGATGTGTGCGAAGATGATAGCACACATGAAGCTATTTGTCATAAGGTGAGTGACGCTGATACAGCTTCATATCACAGTGTTGTTTGTGGGACAAAGAGTTTACATGGGAGTTATGATTTCCAGAGACACCAGTTGGTTGGGCAACTACAGGTGAGTGACAGTCAAATTTCCACATCTATTGAGCATTTTGATGTTGCTCGTCAAATGTTGGCTACTAATATATCTTTCCCATGTATCGAATAACATAAATAATGTTTATAGGTAGCTATGAGATAATCTATGTTAGTAAGTTGGATGTCGAACCATGAGTTTGTTCCTAAAATAATATTGACTTCATTTAGCGTTCTCCGTTGTTTGAATGATGTTGACTGTATCTCTCCGTCATACTTTATCGCTATTTACTAAGACTTTGGTTGCTGTTCATGGTGACGGTTTTAAAGAAGGGGATCACAGTCCTCCATCTGCCCTGTCGTGGACTAAATATTAAGCCGACTAGACAATATTTAAATGTTATTTATTTATTATTATTTTTATATTATAATTATATTATATTATTATATTAAGATTATGATATTATTATTTTATTAAATATTATATTATAACTATATTATTATAGTTATATTATTATTTTTATTATTATTTTAATAATATTTTTTATTTTTTATTTTTTTGGCAAAACTGGACAAGCCACTGAATATATTATTTTCAAAAAAATTGATTCAAAAAAGCTCAACCAGGAAAGAACCAATAAGAAAATCCAGAATCGTCGCTAAATACAAAAAATTTGTCATCAATATTTACAATTTTACTTATATCAATGAAATAATTGCCCAACATACAATTCGAAGATAACAATTTCTCCCCTGACGACATAGTTTGAGCAATCAAGATACAAAATCTTTCTCCAAATCCGACAAAGTTTGATCCTTAATACAAAATATCCAAAAAATGGAGCTATCAAAATTTTACTCCTCCATTTCTTCCCAATCCGCTACTTGTGGAGATACTTGATCACCCAAAGGTCGTGATGTAGTCTCCCAGCCAACAGTCATGTGGGGCTGTGGTGTAGCCTCCTAGCCAGTCCTGCTTGCCAACCCCGGAGCTTTTGGATACCCAGCATGTGTCATTGGCTCCCCTGCATTTGTCACTGGCTCCCAAGCACGAATTTGTTCACCTTTATGAGGTGTTAACCAGCCCGAATCAACAGTATCTCCACTCAACATCGTGGACACTCCATGAGCACGCCCCTGACCAATTTCAAAAGTGAAACCCTGCAAAGCAATCCTTGTACACTGTTCACCAATAGACAACTGTGGAGGCACACCTGACGAGAGCCCCTCTGAACTCAACAATGAATAGTCCTTGTTCGATAAACTTAGCATGTCCAAAATAGCATACCCTGTGCGCTTGACTCGTTCTTCCAATTGAAGACCCAAAACCCTCGTTGTAGCTTGTAGGGCAGATTTCATGAAGCGAGGGCTTTGCTTCTCAAACGTTTTTTGCAATGCATCAAACATGACCATGAATTCGTGTTTCTGGAGCAGTTGAGACCTCAAAAACAAACCACCCACTAAGGCATTACCTGACCACAAGTCATACTGCTACATCGCTGTTTTGAGCTTGTTATCGTTCCAGAACTGTTGCTGGACGACTTTCCTCGCCAAATTCTCCAACAGGGGAACCGACTGAAGTAGGTCCATAGCATTCAAAAAGAATATGGACACAAAGTTTGAAGGAAATAAAAAGTGCTTGGAGGCAGGGGATAAAATTTCGCTCCCGATTACATGCCTAATAGCCTGACGAATAGATGGCGAGTTAATGGAGAACATTGCATCCATGGTGTGATCATCAATTTGCAAGGGAAGAACCATTTCCTCCACACTCGGAATAATCCAAATCCAATAGTTTTTAGGCAGCATGGCCCTATGAAATTGGTAACAGGACTCACACTTGACACAGAACTCCGCTGGATACGACATCTTCAGTTGATGAATTTGAACTCTCACAAAACCTGATGTATTGAATGAAGAAAAGCCCCTGTATTAAATACATTTGAAGGAGGGCACATAGGTACCGAAGCATGTGAGAATAACTTTATATTAAGATTGTATTATATTATTTTTATTTAGTTTATTTATTTATTTATTTTCATATTATAATATTTTAATCTTATAGTCGTTATTTATTATTACTATTTAGAAAGGAGCCATGACACAATCAAACAAGGTGATTCTAAGTTGAAGATCAAGCCAACAAGATGAAAATCCAAGTCCGAGTTTGAGGCATTCAAGATGGATTCAAAGTGCAAGTACAACATCATGACTAAGTCTACAAGCAATTGGAGAAACTTATGCAAACTTGAATTTCTTTTGGAAATCCAAGTTCAATTAGGTAGTCTAACTACATGTAATACTTACATCACTACTACAAATACAAGTGCAAAGATCAAGGTCAAGACATCAAGAAGAAATCATGAATTCAAGTACAAGTGCGAGTTCAAACAAATGCAATGAGAAGATTTCCAAGGGTAGAGAAGATAGCATGAAGATGAAACAATTTGAGAATAGGAGCCATCACAATTGAAGGCTTGATAATGTTGAGATATTTTCTCATCGTCAAGAGGTATTTATTGAGCCTATAAGATAAGCATGTTAAGGTGGCGCCCATTTCTTCAACCAATCAGATCATGTCAAGTGTCCCAGTAGGAGAACTCAATAATATTATGTTCAGATTCGTTGAATTTGCCAAAAGGGGAAAAGTAAAAATAAATATCTTCTAAAAGAAGATTTGTTGTAAGCCCATGTGGCATTTTATCATTACTCCATTAGTTAGTGGCTTCTTCTAGAAGCTTCTACCTAACCTCTCTTCTCATTGGCCCTAAAACAATGTAATTTTCTCATTGGAACATTTATTGGTGTACTTTGTCTAGTGGTTATACCTAACCTATTTCCTTATTGGCCCTTGGGAGCGATGTAATTTTTTCTATTGGCCCACATGTTGGTGCTCTTTTGTAATTGGGTGGGCATTTAATATTTGTTACCAATGGATATGGAAACCCTAATTAGGGCTCTAGTGGATTAATCTGGGTCATTAATTCTAATTTAATCTTGCTCATTCATTATTCTAGAGCTCCCTATATAAAGGTTTGCTCTCCTCATTTGTAAGGGGAATTATGGTGGAGAATTGTTGCCAAGATACTATTGAAATTGCTCTTTCTTCATTGTTGTGTTTGCATGGTGGAAATTTGTGATCAATTTGGAGTAGTGCATGGTTCTTTACATTCCTCACTTCGATTAGAATTTGCTTTCAAGTACTTAGTTTTAGAATTTGCTTCAATTAGTTTAGATTGAATGAAAGTTATTGTGGAACTATCTTTAGTGAACTCGGTTAGACCAAACCACTAGCTTCTTACTGATTGTAAGTCTGCCTTGTGTGGTCAAATGGCATAATCATAAGCTTAACTTCAATTAGTACTTGCTCATCGATTTGCATCTATAGATGGAGTTGATGAAATGGTAGTGATTTGAACATCTTTTGAGCATACCTTAGAAGATTGCACTAGGTTGGTGGAATTGGTGACAAGACAAAATCTAGTAGAGTCTCAAAGATACTCACAAGTTCTTGCATCCTAGAGTAGAAGCAGTAGTTTAGATTCTTAAGTTTAAGGTCATTTGCAATTCATTTCGCAAGTTGGAAGTCAAAATATTTATATTGCACATTGTGAAGCAATATCATTCAAGAGTCAAAATTAGCAAAGTCTTAGTGAACTAATATAAGTCTCCCCGTGATACCAACATATCACATCATTACAATTGAGTTAAGTCCACCATTTGAAGGAACCTTGGAGTCACCTTGATGATCCTTTCTTTGCAAGCTTTAGCATACATGGTGTCTTTATTCAAGAGAGCTGGAAATTTGATGTTTCATCTTGGAATATCAAAGTCTTCAGTTTTTCATGTTGTAGTGGCATAAAAATCAAATCAACAAGACTAAACCTTGTCATTACTTATCCAAAGTCCAAGGGGAAATTTGATCCATACAAGTACAAACCTGATTTCAATACTTTACTTTCTCATTCACTCACATTAATCTCCAAGGGGAAAAACGACCTTCTTAAGGACAAGTGGAAATCCCATGGGTACAA
Organism: Chamaecyparis obtusa; assembly: GCA_027943335.1. Classification (NCBI taxonomy): domain Eukaryota; kingdom Viridiplantae; phylum Streptophyta; class Pinopsida; order Cupressales; family Cupressaceae; genus Chamaecyparis; species Chamaecyparis obtusa. The sequence continues at coordinate 99,575 of BSBK01006184.1, read as the reverse complement.
AGACAACAGGGATTCCCTATTCCTCAAGTGGAAAAATCAGCTTTATAGGGAAATAGTAGAAACTTCATAAGGACATGGGCAAGAGGAAATTCTTTGTTCATATGGACTTTCCTCATTTTGGCTCCCAAAAAGTTACAAGTGTCAAACTAGTAGAGAAACTACCTGCACAGGGCCAATGGGGAAATTCCTTGTCCACAAGGGCTTTCCACTCCAATTTCTTCAAAAAAAATTTTGAAGTATAGAGCCAATGGAAAAACAACTTGCATAGGGACTTGTTGTCACAAAAGTTCGCACCGTTGCCTACGTGTTATCCCTAGGCAACCTTGTGAAACATGGAAACAACCTCCAAGTGTGGGACTTGACAAGTGAGGTTGAGTCTCCATAGAAGGTCAGCTTCCTTTAAAATCAAAGTGCACCTAAATTACTGCTTTAAGGGAAAAGGGAAGAAGGAGATGCTAAAAGAGAAAAGAGGTGATGCACCAAATTGAAATTGTGGTTGATCTCTACCTATAGCTGCACATAACACCAATAAAACACCCAAATACACAAATGCTAACTCTAATCTATCTTCCCAGGACATATGAAGGTTATAGCTTACCAAATGTTGCAAAGAAAATGAATTTTACAATACATCAACTTCAAGCATATCTAACATGACATGCGAACTAGGAAAACCGAAAAGAAACATTCACTACAAGGCACAGGAAATGCACAAGATAGCAAAATGGTAAGAAAGGGTAAAAATGAGAATTTTATTACTGTAAGGCCTAGGAAAATTACAAAATACAGGGCATAGCCACTACAAATGAACCAAAGAAGAACCCAGAAAATATCTACAAGATTGCCTTTTATAGAGCTGGCATAACTCTAATTACACAAAGACTTTCCACTCCAATTTCTTCAAAAAAAAATTGAAGTATAGAGCCAATGGAAAAACAACTTGCATAGGGACTTGTTGTCACAAAGGTTCGCACCCTTGCCTGAAGTGTTATCGCCAGGCAACCTTGTGAAACATGGAAACAAACTCCAAGTGTGGGACTTGACAAGTGAGGTTGAGTCTCCATAGAAGGTCAGCTTCCTTTACAATAAAAGTGCACATAAACTACTGCTTTAAGGGAAAAGGGAAGAAGGAGATGTTAAAAGAGAAAAGAGGTGATGCACCAAATTGAAACTATGGTTGATCTCTACCTATAGCTGCACATAACACCAATAAAACACCCAAATACACAAATGCTAACTCTAATCTATCTTCCCAGGACATATGAAGGTTATAGCTTACCAAATGTTGCAAAGAAAATGAATTTTACAATACATCAACTTCAAGCATATCTAACATGACATGCGAACTAGGAAAACCGAAAAGAAACATTCACTACAGGGCACAAGAAATGCACAAGATAGCAAAATGGTAAGAAAGGGTAAAATGGAGAATTTTATTATTGTAAGGCCTAGGAAAATTACAAAATACAGGGCATAGCCACTACAAATGAACCAGAGAAGAACCCAGAAAATAGCTACAAGATTGCCTTTTATAGAGATGGCATAACTCTTATTACTTCATAAGAGTTCAAACCCCTCTAGGGTTGAGTTACAGAAAGAGGACAAATCAGGAGAAAATCCGACCTCTGCAAGTTGATTTTAGAAGTGACAAAAAGATGGTCGAATAAATGTCTCTACTAGCACAAGAATGGTTCGTCTCCCATAAGTACACGATGACTACCCTCTGATGGCATGTTGGATCGATCACAAGAACTACCTACAACTATAAACGGCCACAGGACTATTGGAAGAATCTGATCAAGACCATACCGCACTAATGGCGCCGCTTGAACGAATCGGAAAGAATAGACAGGTCACTAGATGCAGTTGGGAATGTTAATGCTCCAATCCTCTGTTTGTTCTTTATTGCTGAGAGTCTCCCCGATCAATCCTACGTGCTTTGGTCATCGGGTAAAGTTCCCCCAATAACCAACCTCTTGAACTGAGTGGATCAATCCGTGGTTGAAAGCCATTGAACATCGGGGAAGTCACAAGAAAATCCTATCGATGACTTAAGATAAGGACAGAAGAAACCGTGATATGGCAAAATTTCGCCATTTCACAAGGTGCCATTTTGCCCCTTACAAAATGGCGAAATTTTGCTATTTTGCAAGGTGCCATTTCACCCCTTGCAAAATGGCAAAATTTCACTATTTCGCAAGGTACCATTTCACCCCTTGTGAAATGTCAAAATTTTGCTCCTATGAATTGCACATGCTCATTTTGGTAAGACCTTGCCGAAGACAACTTGAAGAACGATCATTTCAACAGGACCCAAAGATGTCTTGCCGAAACATCGCCTATCACTGCTACCCGGGCCACATATCGACAAGACTCCTATCGATACCACCCATAGGAGTAACAAGGAACATGCTTCCCCGATATAGCTTTTCTAGTCTTAATGAACATTCTGATTTAGAATTTCAAGGAGACAATGGGAAATTCTCCCCGAAATCCAGCCTTAGACTCTTGTTGAAGCTCTGCATGCTTATTTCAGTGAAACATGAGGAATGTTCCACCAAAATCCCTGTCGTGGAGTATTTCATACTGATTTAGCTTATAGAAGACCTACTCATCTAGAAACTTGTGATGGAAACTAACCCAAAGGGTTAATGGTGACAAAAAAGAACATTTTTTGCAACTTGAGGGGATACTTGCTTGCTAAGTATTAAGATCAGTAACCTAACAATCCATTGGGCATGGAGTCATCCTCTAATACCACTCTCAAAATTCTATTTGCAACCTGGGAAAGCATCAAAATTTTGCCATTTCACCAAGAAACATTCATGCTCGTGCACTTCTTGGAAAGCAAAGAAATCTAACCTACTATATGTACAAATATTTACAAAAAACAAATATCAAACAAAGCCATTAACTGGCTTGTTGAAATAGCTACCCTTCCTAACAAGTTGTTTGTTTCTTTCATGCATCTAGGCAATCAAGTAGGGCATCAAGCATGATAGGCATACCACAGTTTGTTGGAATGCCCTTCCAATGTTGAGAACAAAGAAGCTCCCCAACATTGGAACATCCATTGTTTGAGCAAGTAACACTTACTCCTTGTGATCTTCACCCTCATGCTTTGAAATAAGCATGACTAGGGGCAACTTGTTGATGTGTTGTAGAGCTAGATGCCACTTGATGGTACTAGGTCTAAGATATCATCCTTGACCTCACTATCGTGCTCTGCAATTTCAGTATGCTGCTGGCTTGAAAGTGGCTCCTCCTCTTTTGGTGAAGAGATGAACTCTTGCACTGCTTCCTCATGCTGCTCATGAGCCATTTGTAGTGTAGTGTCTCTCATGTGATGTGGATCTCCACATGTTGCTGTTGCAACTCATGATCTTCTATTGAAGGAGAATATGGTTTAATGTTTATTGATGAGCAAAAGGCTTCCAACTCATCCCAAAAAATTTCTTCTTCGTCAGATGGTTTTTGCTCTGTTGCAATAATATGCATAGGTTGAGGGGCAACCTCATGCATTTTAGCATGTTCTTCCTCAAGGACAAAGCTATCCTTGGAATCCTCTTTTTTATCCTTCATATCATATAGGACTTCCTGCTACAACAATTGGCTTTGTTCTTCTTTTCCTTGCAGCATGTCCTTTGATTTTTTTAAAGGCTCAATAGCTAGAATTTGTTCCTCAAGGGCAGGAACAACTTTGTTCTCCTCTCACTCCACAAAAGAGGGAAGCTCTTCAAATAAGAGGACTAGATCCTCTTCCTTGTGTGCAATCTTCATCTGCAGGGAGGGCTGAATGGATACAACCTTCTCAATATCCTCTTGCAGCTCTTTTGTTTTCTCCTTTGGTTGCTCGAATTCTAGGTCATGTGAAAGCTCATGAACAACAGGCTCTTGTAAAGGAGGGGGCTTCTTGAAGCTTGGAATGACAAAGTTTGGGGAAGGGACTGCCTCTGCTTCTTGGGTCTGTAAATGAGCTAACTTGAGCAAGTTTCTCCTCAAAACATCTATGTTGGGCCTCTATCTCTTCATCATGTTGCCTCTGTTGGGCCTTCAACTGTTGTTGCTCCTGGGTCTGCATTTGTTGTTTCACCTTTGCAATATCATCAAAGTATTGGCTTTTGGATACTAACAAAGATAGTAGAACAACCCAATGAGCTAGTTCCTCCAGCTGCATATCAACCCCTTGCTACTTTTTGATTGCATACAACTACCTAGCCCAACTCCACAAAAGAGTTCTCAACTCATTGCATTCCATATCTTCAAAATATAGGGGAATGTCTGGAACACGATTGAAAACCATGCCTAGGTTAGCAAACCTACCACAAAGGTCCACAATCTAATCCATGATCCCGAAAATATCTATTTTAACTAAGGATTGAGTTGGGGTGAGAGGGTGACAAGCAAGTAGAACATTTTGGTCATTTAATGTTGCAAAGGTATTTGAACCAAGGCCAAGCTGAGGTTCAGGATGATCTTGATAAATGGAGGGTGTAGGGGCAGAAATATCATGATATAGGGAATGATAGGATGTGTCTCTATGAAAAGGTTCCATGTTAAAGCATTCAAATAGATAGCAAATTCATAGAAAAATTGGAAATCATAAAAGATCAAAAATGATCTTGTACATACTAGCACTAGGACTACTTGAACCAGTAGATTTTGCCCTCAGGGTCCCCATGGTGTTTGATAAGATGCCTCCAAAGGTTGCAAGCCCTAAGAAAACACCTAAATTCTTAGTGAATGAAGCTTGTGCTGGTCCACCAGGGGATGTTCTTGAACTGATCTCAATCTCTATCCCATCGGGTGTGCCAAAAACTGTTGTCACAAAAGTTTGCACCCTTGCCTGACATGTTATCCCCAGGCAACCTCGTGAAACATGGAAACAACCTCCAAGTGTGGGACTTGACAAGTGAGGTTGAGTCTCTGGAGATGACTGGCTTCCTTTACAATCAAGGTGCACCTAAACTACTGCTTTGAGGGAAAAGGGAAGAAGGAGATGTTGAAAGGGAAAAGGGGTGATGCACCAAATTGAAATTGTGGTTGATCTATGCCTATAGCTACACATAACACCAATAAAACACCCAAATACACAGATCCTAACTCTAATCTACCTTCCAAGGACATATGAAGGTTATAGCTTACCAGATGTTGCAAAGTAAATGAATCTTAAAATACAACTATAAGCATATCTAACACGAGAAACGAACTAGGAAAACCAAAAAGAAACATTCACTACAGGGCACGGGAAATGCACAAGCCAGCAGAATGGTAAGAAAGGGTAAAACTGAGAATTTTATTACTGTAAGGCATAGGAAAATTACAAAATACAGGGCATAGCCACTACAAATGAACCAGAGAAGAACCCAGAAAATATCTACAAGATTGCCTTTTATAGAGCTAGCATAACTCTGATTACATTATTAGAGTTCAAACCCCTCTAGGGTTGAGTTACAAAAAGAGGACAGATAAGAAGGAAATCTGATCTCTGTAAGTTGATCTTAGAAGTGACAGGATGATGGTCGAATAAATGTCCCCACTAGCACAAGAATGGTTTGTCTCCCATAAGTACACGATGATTACCCTCTGATGGCGTGTGGGATCGATCACAAGAACTACCTGTAACCATAAACGACCATGGAGCAGTTGGAAGAATTTGATCAAGACCATACCATAGTAATGGCGCTGCTTGAATGAATCGACAAGGGTAGACAAATCACTAGATGCAATTGGGAGCGTTAATGCTCCAATCCTTTGTTTGTTCTCTACTGCTGAGAGCCTCCCCGATCAATCCTTCATGCAACTTAGTGCTAAAAATAACTGCTTTGATCATCGGGGAAAGTTCCTTTGATAACCAACCTCCTGAATTGAGTGGATAGAGCCACGATTGAAAGCCATTGAACATCGGGGAAGTTGCGAGAAAATCTTGCCAATGACATAAGAGAAGGACAGAAGAAACCGTGAAATGGTGAAATTTCGCTCCTATAAACTGCACATGCACATTTCGGTAAGACCTTGCCAATGACGACCAAAAGAATGATCATTTCGGCAAAACCCAAAGATGTCTTGCCAAAACATCACCTATTGCCGCTACCCGGGCCGCATATCGGCAAGACTCCCACCGATACCACCCATCGGGGTAACAAGGAACATGCTTCCTCGATATCTCTTTTCTAGTCCTAATGAACATTCCGATTTAGAATTTTGGGGAGATAATGGGAATTTCTCCTCGAAATCCAGCCTTAGACTCTTGTCGAAGCTCTGCATGCTTATTTCGGTGAAACATGAGGAATGTTCCACCGAAATCCCTGTATTGGAGCATTTCACACTAATTTTGCTCAAAAGACCTGCTCAACTGGAACCCTGTGATGGAAACTAGCCCAAAGGGTTAATGGTGACAAAAACATCAACAAGACTTTTGGTTTTTTGACTTGTTTTTTAATGCCCAAGAGTGGAAATTCAACTCCTATAGGGACTTCATGCATTTTTGAAGGGGAAATTCACCCCCCATTTAAATTTTGCCTATTTTTGGAGTGGAAATTCTATTCTCACAAGGACTTTGTGCATTTTCTAAGTGGAAATTCAATTTTCCTAAGTATTTTGCACAATTTATGAGTGGGAAACTGATTTTCATAAGGATTTTGCACCTCCTTTGCATTATTTTGTCATTAACAAGTCATTATAACATATTTCAAATCAATCGACCAGCTAAAATGTTCCAGTACTTAGAAAGTCCCCCTCAAACCCTCGCAACTTGACTCCAACAATCCTAAACCTTTCAATTTTCACCATTGTCTGCATTTGAAAATCAGATGACTTGATCACCTAACCACTTGTCGATCTTTTAAGCTCCGAGATGACACTTCTGCTGCCAAAACTCTAAGACTACCAAACGAAAAGAGGGGGTCCCCATTTGCAATGTGGCAATGGTGTGAAAAGGTCACAACAAGTACCTCAACTTTAAAATACCAACTACTACATATGCAACTGCATTCTCCATCACACTCTGAACAACATTCTCCCCTCTCACCGCTATCATCACCTCATCCAGTAAGTTTCACAAGGTCTCAGAGAATTTGATTAAGATGTGATTCCTACCATCCATCCACCCATTGGATAGGATGTTGCAGTCCTCCTTTTCCAATTTTGGTTTTGTTCATCTATTAGCAGATTTGTATTTTTTATAACATCTTATGATAATGGCCCACTCAACACATAACAGTTCCTTGCATTGTATTCCCTACTACCACAATCAATGTAGTGACCAACTACTCCCGATAAGAACTTATTGAAATGTTAAACAAAATGTTGTAGTTTCAATTATGTCATAATTCCTTATTCCCCTACACTTTCCAATGAAGGTTGCAAACTAGGAGTGACACTAGGAACAAGAAAATTGGATCTACAATTGCATACACTATCCAATCCCTATATCTGAGGCTCAATGGAAGAAGGGCCCCATATATCTCCCTTTGACTCTATTGAAGTCATTCATGCCAATGCCTCCCTCATCCTCTTTTTCTCTGTTTTCTTCATATTATGAGATGCAAGGAGAGCTTGTTAGAGCTGCTGCTCATTTGGACCAGCTAGGACTCAAACCTAGGACATTCCATTTGCTGCTAGAGGTTCTCTACCAACTGAGCTACTGACCCCTCTTGGCCAGCCCATCTTTGGTCCAGGTGTAGCTTATTTCCAGCACCCCCCCTTAAGCCACACTGCAGGTGCTTGGGGTTCCTAGCCTCGCTATGATACCACTTGTTAGAGCTGCTCCTCATTTGGACCAGCTAGGACTCAGGACCTTCCATTTCCTGCCGGAGTGCTCTACCAACAGAGCTATTGGCCCCTCTTGGCCAGCCCATCTTCGGTCCAGGTGTGCCTAATTTCCAACAGAGCTTTCACCTCTTGCTTAACCTCCTGAGATGCTTATATATGTGACACAACATCTTGGCAAGCAATTCGTACAAGATGATATTTGAGGCAATTTATATCCATCCACAATAGTTGTAGATTACCATCCCTAACTCTCTATCTACTGCCCCATGTTTGCAAGTAGGATTCCTAGGTTTGCTGTCATCTCTCTTACTTGTGGATGCCATTTTGTTTTTGGAAAAATGGAAATAAACCCTAGAATAACAATTTTTTTTAAAAACAGAAAAGAAACTAATGAGTACTACAAATTAACTCAAAATAAAAAATTGAATAATAAATAACTAAGCCCTAGCAAAAGAAATTTAAAATGAAGGCAAAAAAACCTGTTCGGTCCTACTTCGCTAGATAAGATCTAATAAGTTTATTAATCCTGTTCAGTCCTACTTCGCTAGATAAGATCTAATAAGTTTGTTAATCATGTTCGGTCCTAATTCCCAAATACCTGCAAACAGATGCTAAATGCTCCAATAAGAGTGCTCCAAAAAACAGACTGAAAAAATGATGCAAAATGAAATTTTTTGGGCAGAATAAACTTACATAACATTGGCCAAGTTTTCAGTCTGATGTTGTGAGCTTTTGGCATATTTTCAGGTGATCAACTCTTGAGTCGTTCAAGTTTTTCATCTATGGATATAGTCATCCAATCCAAGTCAATGAACACCAAGGCTTTGTGCTACTTCGTGCACTAGATCTTACAACATAATTGTGAACATAATGCTAAACACAAAATGAAAATAGTACCTGGTCATTTTAAACTGTCAGAAAGCACACAATATGAATATGATCACTGTTGTAGAAATCAAGCAAGTTGTTTGCTCAGGTTTGCGTGTAATCATCCATGTTATCCACACGAACTTCCTCGAAATGATGGTAAGTTCTTGGGTTCCTCAACAATAATTTATCACTCATTTCAATCTTAGGTACGAACTAGATGACTCAATAACAATTACACAATCAGTCCCCAGGGATCCACAAAGGTCACCCAATGCATACATGCTCCTTTTCCTCATCCACTCCATCATGCAGCACAAAGCTTGTGTCCGGTACATACCCTGCGTTTTTCATCTGCACAGCCAAGCTCTCCAACGTTGCATAGATTTTTTCTGTTAGTGGATGTGATTTGTCCGCAACAAAAAATATATTAACCTTGTTCTTAACCTCAATCCAGCTGCATCCTGGCCTCTTTTTCAAACCCTTATCTTTCATATGTTTTCTCACCTTTGCAACATCATCCCACCTGCCAGCTTCGGCATACATATTTGCCAGTAATATGTAAGGTCCAGAATTTTCAGGTTCCAACTCAAAAAGGTGCTTCACAACACATTCTGCTATGTCTAAATTGTGGTGTGTTCTGCAGGCACCAAGCAGGGCTCCCCATACATCTGCACTAGGTTCTAGTGGTATCTTCTTAATAAATTCAAGTGCCTCATCCAAAAAACCAGCACGACCAAGAAGGTCAGCCATGCATGCATAATGTTCAGCTCTAGGTGTGAGGCAATGACCTCGACTCAGAGAGTCAAAATGTCTCCAGCCTTCTTCCACTAGACCAGAATGACTGCATGCAGACAAAACAGCAATGAAGGTCACATCATCCGGTTTTGTGCTTGTTTGTTGCATTTCCTCAAAAAGTAAAAGTGCTTCCTTACCAAGCCCATGCATTCCATAGCCAGCAATCATTGCAGTCCATGAGATCACATTTTTTTCAGTTATCTTATCAAAAACTTGTCGTGCCAAATAAACGTTTCCACATTTAGAATACACATCTATAAGAGAGTTTACCACGATTACTACAGATTCAAATTCACTTCTGAGTGAGTAAGCATGAATTTCTTTAGCCTTACGCTCTGCTCCTAAAAGTGCACATGCTGGCAGAGTGCATGCAATGGTAACCGAACTTGGTTTGATATTTAACTGTTGCATTTGACTAAAAAGCATCAAGGCATTGGCTGCATTACCATTCTGAGCATACCCTCCAATCATGACAGTCCATGATACCGTGTTTCTTTCAGACATGCAATCAAAAACATGGCGTGCATCTTCTATATTTTTGCATTTTGCATACATATCTACAAGAGCAGTTCCTACAAGTAAATTTGAGCGTAGCCCACATCTAACAATGTAGTTATGAATCTCTTTGCCTTGTTCCAAGGCCTCTAAAAGGGCGCATCCTGAAAGAAGAGCGCAAACTGTAACACAGTTAGGTTCAACACCTGCCAATTGCATTTGATGAAATAGTTCTAGAGCCTCATTGCCAAACCCATTTTGAGCATAGCCTGCAATCATTGCACTCCACGTGACAACATTTAATTTAATTCCTTCCACTTGCATTCGCCTCAAAAGGTCTTGTGCATAACCGCAATTCTCATTTTGAGCATACCCGGCCACCATCACATTCCATGAAATCACATCTTTGGCAGTCATTTTCTCAAACATTTGCCTTGCATCCGCTATCTTTCCACACTTGGCATACATATCCATAACAGCATTACGCACTGATATATCCAACTCATATCCACGTTTAATTACATAACAATGAACTTGTAAACCCTCGTGCACAGCTGCAGAGAGACCGCATGCAGGCAATACACTTACAAATGTCACCACATCCGGTTTCACCTTCTCCATCTGCAATTTCCGGAACATCTCCAATGCATCATTCCCATACCCGTTCTGTGCAAAAGCGGCAATCACAGAGTTCCAGGACACAATATCTCTTTTCGAAATCTTGTCAAACATTTGGCGCGCACACTCTACATTCCCACATCTACCATACATATTGACAAGGGAATTCATCACAAATATATCCGACTCAAACCCATATCTCAGAATTTTCTCATGGATGTCTTTGCCTTGTTCCAAATCCCCCAGTTCAGCACAAGCTTTCAAAACAAGCGGAAATGTATAATTATTTGGTACAGCATCTGCCTCTGACATTTTATAAAATACTGAAACGGCCTCATCAAAGCGCCTATAGTTGACATATTCTTTAATCACTGCATTCCAAAACTGAACATTTCGTTCGGGTATTTTGTCGAACACTTCGTGTGCATCCTCAAATTTGCCGCATGCAATGTACATATCGACGAGAGAATTTCCCAAGAAAGCATTTTGTTTAATTCTATTGTTATTAAGTATATGTATATGAATTTGTTTGCCATGTTGTAATGATTTAATATCTACGCATGCCCGCAAGAGTGAAGCATAAGCGTGTAAATCTGCTGAAATGCCATGGCTCTCCATTGTGTGCAGAACATTAATGGCCTCGTCCAATTTCCGTTCGTCACACAATGTTTTTATCTTTGATTGGTATGGAAGATTTTTGAGATGGCTTTTTGTATAGCTGTAGGGCAGGATTGGTGTGATGTTTGAATTCAGTTTGGTGAGATTGTGGAGGAGTCTGATGAACACCCGCATCATTAATATGTTTGCAGTTTTGTTTGTTTTAATTTCTTCAACAAAAGCTGCAGTTTTCTTGACTCTGTTCTCTCCGTCTCTTTTTTTTTAATAGTGTGTGATATATTTTTTTTTTAGTAAATGGAAATGGACTATTCATTTAAAAAAAAATGTGAGCCTTATGGTACCGATCCCCTCGCATTCACCGGCCTGCACAACTTTTGTGAGACATTCTACAGTTAATTTGTCCTATTGGAAGAGGGACCACTATTGCAGCAAATTTTCCTTTCCCCTTCTCTAAGGTGTGTTAAGAGTGATTTTTTTGAGTGGTTAACTTGAAATTTGGCTAATAATTCAAAATTTCATGTAATCTAAATATTCTATATATGATTTAGATTAGATTGCCTATATTTAATAAGTTATTTACAAGTTTAAATTAATTTTCTAATAATATATCGTAATTAATAGTTATTCTAAGATTATATCATTAATCTTTAGTTGTCACTATTGATTTAAAATGTAATCTAATGATCCTCATTATATTCTATGAGGTAAAAATATTTCTATCTGATTGTAATGCTTGTAGAGGTTGAAGTTTCATTTGGATTGTTGATCTCAAACAAAATCAATAGTATTGAAGAAATTTTACCTATCCCATTAGAATTACAAAATATTTGTACACTTATCTCATAGAATACAATGAGGGTTGTTAAATTATATTTTAAATAAATGATAGCAATTAAATATTTCAAATTATGGGTTCACTAATTACTATTTTGGTTAAGTGGTGGTGGTGGTGTTGTCCCCACCCAGGTTCAAACCCTTGCTAGGTCATTGTAATCGCAAGCTTGTGCCTTCATTAATCTAATGTGCTTACGAGTTTGGGCCTCAACTTTGTAATAAGGGGATGAGGTCCCTCATTTGTGGCCTCTTTGGTTCCTAGCTCCAGGTCAAAAGCGTTTCGCATGAACCTAAAAGGTGTGGCATGCCAGTGTCACTGGTCAGTCAAAAAGTTTACTAGACACTTTAAAAAATAAATTAGATTCTACCCCTTAAACCCATCAATATTTTTCATATTTAGCCTAATACTTTTCTATAAAAGTTGTATTTTTTTAAATGAAGGTATTCACCATGATTAATGAATTTCCTATTATTGTTTGAAATTCACCAATATTTTCTAAAAAAAAGTTGTGGTTCAAAAAAATACCAAAAAAAAATAAAAATTCAAAAATATGGAGAGATTTGTCAATAGAAATTAATAGTTTATTTTTAAAAATTAAAGATTTGCCAAAAAAAATTATCCTTTTTTTGGAGGGGATTTCTTAAAATTATCCTGGTGTATTAGTTTTTGTCATTTTACAATTATTAGTAGTTGTCGTAATACTATTATTGTAATTTTTTCATAATTTTAAAAGATTTAATTCATATTAACAATTTTTTTTTGAAAAAAAAGAGGGGGTAAAAGTTTATTCACAACAATACAATGATTACAAAGCAAACGACATAAGGCTGACAAAGACCAGCCAACAACCAAGAAACAAACTCAACCCACAAAGGGAAAAGTTATACCCCATGTCCTTCATAACTAACCCATCCAACATCTCCCTATACTTTGGTCTCAAGCGGCCCCAATCATCCACATCTCATCCATCCAAATTCTTTGAAGCCCATTTTGCCAAACAATTAGCCACTCTATTCCACTCCTACATAATGTGACAGAAATAAATATAATCCAATGTAGAGCACAGATGTAGGATCTGTTTAACCACACCAACTAATTGCTAATTAACCTCTTCCAGATGCTAAGTATTCAATATATCAACCACTGTTTGAGAATATGAATCACAAACTATTTTCTTCCATTCAAGAGAGCATCCAATGTCAATAGCATGAAGAATAGCCATAGCCTCCATAAGGTTGTTAGAGTGAAAACCTTTATAGGCAGAGAAGAGGAACACAATATTTCCATTACTATCTCTACCAATACAACCAATGCCCACATGACCAGGAATCCCCCGAGAAGACCCAACAATATTAACTTTTAAAAATGATCATAGATTTCGTAGAAGGTACCTAAAGATTCATATTGAACTTCGATAGGAAGTTCTTGATTTACTGAATTAATAATAGAGGTATCTATATCTCTCCTCCATCAGAGCCATAAAGGACTGTCTAAATCAATTTGTTTTTGTTCATAAGCTTTAAGTGCATCATCATAGCTATAAAATGAAGGCGAGATGATCTTCTTTTTTGAGTTATTCGGGTGGTATCTCAAGAGGAGGAAGTCATCTCCAATGAGCTATGACTCTTATATTTTACCTGTCTTGATCTCCTTCTAGCAGAGGGGACTGATGCCTTGTTATTTAGGTTCAATTTCCTAATCGCAGCTAGTTCACTAGGATCTAGAGGGTTCGCAACCTTACATTTTTGTGAGAATAGTTTCCTAAAGCCTATAAACAACTTTTCTCCACATAAGAGCATTTATCATTTATGAATCTTGAAAGATCCTTCTATTTCTTTCTGACCATAAATTCCAAATGATAAAAGTTGGTCCCATAAGCCAAGCAACCTACAAAAAGGGGTACTTAACTAGAGGACGACCGAGGCTATTCTAGAATTCTACTAAAGATGTGGCATGGACACAAGCATGATTCCACACACCCCACCATCAGTTCCAAATATCTCTAGCATAAGAGCACTGAAAAAAAAGATGAGAGACACATTCCTCATTCTTCTTGCAAAGAACACACCTAGATGGGCCCTAGAAGCCTCTCTTCCATAGACTATCCTTGGTGATACATCTACCTTGGTAAACTATCCAAAGAAAAAATTTACACTTAGGCCAGGAGAAGCTATTCCAAACCTATTTCCACCAAAGCACACCTCCCTCACCATGTAATTTCTTGTCCAACTCCTGGTAAATAGAGGCAATAATAGATTGACCCTTCGAATTAGAATCCCAAACCAGAACATCCCTTTTCTAAAGTGAGCTACAAAATGTTCTAGATAAGATCCTAACAACTCTTTGCAATTACCTTTAGAGACCCCTCGAGGCCAATCCGAAGGATCCTTCCAATAATTCACTTGAATATGTCCCTTGAGAATAATATTTTTAAAATCTGCCACCCTTCTCTAGCTAGCGACAACAAAAACCTCACAAAGAGGTTGAAGGCAATGGAACTAAGAAATAAGAAGGGGATGAACATCCCAAAAATCATGCCAAAATCATGTATACACACCCCTATTCCAAATTCAAAAAATTCCCCCTTTAATGAGTCATGTCCCTTTCTTGAGAGTGTCCCAAATCATAGAACCTTTCCCCATCAAATTACAATGTGGCACATCCACACTATCCACATCTCTGAGGTACTTATGAGTGATGATTTTATCCAAATCAAGATCCTAACAAGGACACCATCTCCAATATAACTTAGCCACTAAAGCTTGGCCAAGTAAACATGTAGATCGAAGACCCAGACCTCCCTCCTACTTTGGTCTACTAAGTCTTGGGTGAGGGTTTGATAATCTCGGATGAAAAATCATGCAATGGGTTGTTTGGATTGATAAGATAATACAATGACACCAAGGACAACTGATTGGGACAAGAAACACTTGAGATAGTATGATAACAATAGTTTGATAATGTCTAGATTTCCAAATTTTGAGGATCTAACCTGAAAGAGGACTTAAATGGGTATCTAGATGTTGAGCAAGTCTGACAGAAAGTGTACAAAAATATCCTCTTCCCCCTATACGATCTTTCGTATACAATCCAGGACAAAAACCAAGTACTAGCTTTAAGACCAAATATGATTCTCTAAGGATATTTATATGATTCAAGAACCAGATATGATTCTCTAAGGACCTTGATACGAGAAAAGGTAGAGTTGGGATCCCTAAAAGCCTATACAATTTTGGATTAATTTGATAAAAAAATAGATATGATTGTATGTAACAAATCATACGACTATGATTACTAGGTACAACTCAAGAAGGGGTACTATACAATCCAAGAACTGGGTATGAGAAAAGACATAGTTTGGTACAATTTTCTAACCAGGTAAGCTATTCTTCCATTGAGGTTTCAAGTTTGAATCCATAATTTTTTTTAGTTTATTTGCAAAGGAATGTGATTATTTTAGTGTTAGTGACCACACATACAAGATATAAGACACCAATGTCAAGTCTCTAAAGTCCTAACAACAAGTGTACATTCTTTGGTCTTGAAGAAGGCTTGATTTCCATGGGTATAAAATAATTTAAGATGTGATCAAGTACATTTTATCCCTAGGAAATTTGGCTTGATTATCAAAACCTTTGCCCGCATCTTGATATTCCTTCAGCTCACACAACCATGTAACCCCCTAAAGGGCGCCTGTGTAATTTCCTTTCACAAGAGCTATGTGCAATATGGTCTAAGGAGACTATGCAATGAGACCTCCAATGTCAATTTAACTGCTTTAAAATGCTCAAGGAAATATATATGGTGAGTGTCTTTAGGAGAGATTCTTCCCCCTCCTTGCACAAAGATAATGATACGTTCAGAGATGAATCAAGAAGGACACTATTCTCGGGTGTCAAATAAGGTCATTCATTCAAAAATATTTTGTAAATTCCAATACAAGGCCTCATAGTAGTGTAAATTCTATTTAGGTCCTATAGACCCCAAAGGAGACCAAGCACAAGATACCTTTTCCCTTTGAGATTTAACTCAAGAAGGTGTTTGATTATAGTGGTGGAAGAGCTTGGCTTTAGCTTGTTCCCACTTGGGTTTTTCTTGCGAGATTTTTTCCTCAATGAAAGGCCCTCTAAAAGATAAATACAAAGTAAAAATGGATGACAACTAGGGGTTAGGATATATGATTGTCTTCAAAAGACAATGCATACTCTCCTACCCTATTTGATTCACCCAAACACTCAAGTCACATGTTCATTTTTTAGATTCCTTTCTAAGTAAAAGATTAGGTAACTCTAGGTTTCTGATTGTCTCATAGAGACAATAGAATACTCCCCCATCACTTAATAATTTACTGCAAGTGAATCTTGTTTAAGATGACTAATAAACCAAATTAAGTAGACACATTGTTTGTTTGTATCTCCTAGGCAACTTGCAAGCATTAGTAGTTTGAGTTTTTCAAGTCTTCATCAAGAACATTCTACAAACAATAGTTAGACTATTTAAGATCATCAAAACATGGAATTCAACATCAGAGGTTAGGGTTAGCATCAAAATGAAATTCCCAAATTAAGCCAAAATGGTCTCTTCCTTAGACAAAGTGTCGTATGATTCCTTGATTCACCCCATATGAGCTTTACCAAATACGATTTAAGACTACCCCTATACAATCAATAGTCTTAAATACAATGAAAAAACCACCTCCATATGATCAATACTAGATATGAATAAGGAGAGACATCTATACGAGTTTATAAACCAAGTACGATCTTCAACACCAAGTATGATCCTGGATCACCCTTGTATGATTCCCTACTCAAGGAGGACCTGCAAGTACAAAGAAATGTTAGAAAATTGATGATAAATCAAGGCTTGAGCCCCATGGTGGGCGCCAAAAATATGTGTTTGAATATTTTTCTTTTGTCCTGCAAGAAAAAATACTTCATTATATCATTCGTTGGTGAAATCAAAATCAATTGAAAAGTCTAGACAACCAATGGAAATTAACATAATTCTTCCTAGTTAGAAAGAGTATGATCTAAATTAAGTTTTCTCTCATATTATTAGCCTAAATAAATGACAATTCAATTCTAAAATAGAAGCTTTAATCTATTGCAATGCAAATATGCAAAATAAAAATTATTATAGCTATGAATTCCAATGCAATTAAGCTAGAAATTGAAACTAAGATGCACAAATTAATTCTAAGAATGTTCTCAAAATGATTGATTAATCTCTAGATGCAGTTTGACATTATCTAGCTAAGATGAATGAATGCTATATCATTTTATCTTTTAGTGAGTTGCTTTTATAGCATTGAGATTGATTTGGATGGTGGAGATACATCCTTGAGGGACGGTTGAGATTGATTCTCAATTGATCCATGTGGTCAAACTTCATTGGAGGGAGTTGAGTCCTTTGTCCTTTTGTGAGGTGAGTGTGTAATTAGGACCTTTTATTTAATTCCCTTTAATTAATTACTCTAGCCATATGATTTTTTATTTTGAGTTTAATTAATTATGCTAGGAGCATCAATTAATTAATTGATTTGGATGAACAACTTTTGAAGCTTGATAATGAATTATTGATTCTTAATTAATTATGCAAGTAAATTATTGAAATTCACTAGCATAATTTGGTGATTGATTTGATTTTATACTTTGATTAGGGTTTTAGGTCAAATTTGATTGATTTAGGCCTTTTGATAATACTAAAGCTGATTTTGTGAATTCATTGTAAGCGATGTAGTAAAATGATAGATGTAAGATTAAAAATGAAGAGATTATCACTTGAATGATAAATAGATTAATAGATAGTGCACCATCTACATTGAAGTGTGGAGGCAATGGAAAGAATTTGGGAGTAGAAGATATATATCATTGAATGAAAATCAAAAGTTGCATTACATTTTCTTTATTTATTGGGTATAAAAGTTAATGAATCTTCAATTGATGTGGAGTTTATGTTATTTTCTTTTGACTTGTAAGAAGTACAATAATCATTTTACTTTAAGTGTTCCTATTATTTTTTAGATGATTTCTTGAAAAAAAGGGTCGTTAGGGCTTTTGGGATGAATTTGAGAAGTTGTCATTTCTAAGACATTGTTTATAAGATTAAATTAACCATTTTTGGTACAAATATCATTCAATGGAATTTTTTTATATTAAATATGCATTAATGAAATAGTTTCTATGTCTTTCTTATTTGAAATTTGTGCATTTATTTTGACACATTGCAAATATTTCATAATGTTTTTGGACTCCTACATATGTTATATAGCTTGAAAATTCTTGCATATTTATAAAATTAAAATAAAGTTATTTTTCGTATTTGTATTTATTGTTACTAAAAGGGAAAGGAGAAAAATCAATCTTCAAAATTGAAATTGTAATAAAAATTTAAAAATGAAATATCGATGACTATTTTTTGGACATATGTTATTTAATGCAAAGCCTATTTGCATTAAACATACATCAATGTAACAACTTGCTTGTCCTAATTATCTTGTTTTCTCTGTTTATTTTGACACATTGCAAAGAGGGCATTTGAAGTCTTGATACATGTTAGCTAAGGTTCATGCATGTTTTTTAAGGGGTAGTTTAGGCAACTAAGTTTGTGGGTGGGTGGAAGGACATATATACATACATATATAGATATACATTTATACATATTTACATATTTATATATATGGGAAAAAATATATGCATATATAGACATAGTATGTGTGTGTGTGTGTGTCTATATATTATAAGAACCTATATATGTGTGGAAAATTCATGTGCTGCTCTAAATTATAAGCACCTTATATGTGTGGAAAATTCATGATTGTTTAGCACCCACATTAGTGTGCTTTCATTTTAACATGCATAATGGGACTTCATGTTGCTGCTAAATTCAAATATGTGTCCTATATTACTTCAATTTCACCCAAGATCAATGAGAGACCTTATTTCTATGTGTTCTCCTTGGTTAGTTATCTAATTAAATCATTTATTAGCTTATATGGGCCCTATGTTACCATTTGTGGAATTTGTGCTTCTTCACGGCCTTAAAATTGACTATGCTTCATATTTTGATGTCTCCTAGTTATATGGAGCCCATGTTTAAATTTAAGACCTAATTGGTGGGTATACAACACCCTAGATGTTTTATACCTTGATTTTTAGGCTAAGATTTGAATCAGGGCCCATCTTGGTAATTTAGTGGGGCATTTGGATTTATGAGTGACCCTCCAAAGTTTTAACTCTTGAAATGTCATGATAGATATATTAAGTGGCCTATTTCTCCTCATTTTGGTAACAAAGATCAATATTTTCAAGAGCTCTCCACAATTTTGCATCCAAGCATTCTCAAGAAAGATCTCAAACATTCAAGGTGTTTTCAAGGATATCTTCTCCATGGATCAAGATTATTTCCCTCATTGAAGGCCGAGAAAAGGAGTTTACTATCAAAGAAGGAGATCTGCATATATCTACATTCATCCAAGTCTTCAACTCTTCAAAGTATTCTTTCTTCTTCTCAATCAAGCATTGTGGTGAACTACAACATCCATCATACAAGGTTTTTGTTAGATCCTAGAATAGATTATCGAGAGGGGGGGTGAATCAGTAATCTACTAATTCAACCAAACTTTACAACCTCTTCAATTTAATTTAACTTTCACAAGATTAACATTAATAGAAACATATAAGAATCATTACCATAAGTACATCCACATAATAATGAAACACTTGACACAAAGATTTATCTCATGGAAACCCAAATCGAGAAAAAACCACGGTGGGGATTAGTACCCACTAAATGATGTACTCTTATGAAGTACACCTTGTGAGGAGATTAATCATGTTAAGAGTTTACAATGACAATGTTAGGTGCTACCCAGTTAAGGTATTTACCTTAGGTCTATTTGGGCCTTTACCCTGTTAGGAGTAGCCTTTTTAGAGGACTTCAAACACAAGATAATGTGCCACTTTGTTAGAGGATTTACAATAGGAACCTGCTAGGATCCACCCAGTTAAGGGATTTTGACTATTGTAACTATTAGGAAACAACAGAAAGAGTGATATGTAGAATAGAACAACCTTTTCTTGATCAGATCCACTGAAGAACACAATCCTTTCTCAACATACTTAACTCTCCTCTAGCTTGATCATAACCTTCTCTTTTCCACCACACTTCACCAACACATGATCAACACACAAAACTTTCAACTTCATCCAATATATAATGAACTAGTAAGTCCACCGCCTTAATCAAGCCCTAAATCTAAAATAGATTTAATTTTCAACCATCCCACTCAAACCAAACATGCCACAAAACAAAATCCAATGTACAAAATAAAATTTCAAGACTGTGTCAGCCAACACATAGATTTACATAGAATTTTTTGTCATCGGGTCAAACATATTTTGACCAACAAATGCTTCTACTAGAATCTTCTCCATACACTAGCATCGAGCAATGTGATTCCAGATCATCACCTTCAATCATGAAGACACATCACTAGATCGTGACTAACTCAAATAAATTCATCGCAACCTCTGCACTGATCATCGATCAATGTTTCATCAACTATCACTCAAGAACACAAACACTTCAACATGTCAACAACTATGACTCTGCTCACTGATTACCTATCCTCTTCTTTGGTCATCCAAATGTGTTGTGATTGAAACCATAGATTTTAAATACTATGATCATCCTTTACCTTTGATTATGTCTCATAATGCATAAAGGATTTGACAAACCAATCAAATCACCTATCTCTTGTCACTGACCGATCTAGCAATTGCACTATTTGCCTTTATCTGATCATAACTATCTTACCGATTAATATAAATAGTAGCAATTATTAATTTAACATCCAAGGACATTTCCAAGTCTCCCATAAGAATCACTACAACTAAAACTTATCGCAGGACCTTGATCATCATACTTATACTTGGCGTGTGCTAAGGAAAGCACCTTCATAGAGTTAGTATTGTTAATAAATGAATAAAATAACTAAATTACCATAAAAAGTAAGCTAATTAAGAAAATAAAGACAAAAAGCACTCTATGGACCTCTATTTAGATTTGCTAATGCAAATCTCTCTAAAAGCTTCCATTAGTGATAGCTCCAAAACAAGAATGAAATGATAAGCAAACTAGGAATTCAATTCCAAAAGAAATTAAGCCTTAATTAACACTAAATTTTCCTTTCTAGCTCGAAATTGCAAGAGGTTTGATGCTATTCTCAGATTTGTGGATTGATAATTGATTGATTTATGCCTTGCTTTTATAGATTTTAGCAAGGGTAGGGGGTGGAGTTGAGTTGATCAAGGTTGAGTTGAGGTTAACTCTATGGTTCCACCTTTGGAGATAATTTAAATGGATTGACCTCAAAGCTTGGGACAAAGAGACAAAATGGATGGCCAAGATGCTCTCACCTTATGTGTAATTGAGATTCATTTTGATCTTGATCCATGTGAGTTCAATCCTCATTTCCCATTGGTTGATGCATTTTCCTCCCATTTGGTGGTTGAGGGAAAATAGAGATTTAATAATTGAATTTATTTAAATTTGTTTAGCCATGTGTACCCCTTTAATGGGTTGATTTGATTTAAATTGAACTATATAATTAATTATATTAATTGCACAATTTAATGATTTAACTTGATTTATTGAATTTAAATTGATTTAATGGCTTTTGATTTTCAATTAAATTTGGATTATGGCTTGATTACAATTTTGCTTTGATTTTAGCTTGATTTGATTTTATTGCTTTGATTTTGCCTTGGTTGCTCACTTGATTTAATTTTGTCCATTTTTAGGTGATTACAAATGCCCCTCTTTGAATCGATGTGGAAAGCATATCGATTCAAAGAATGTCCTAATCATTTTGATGCAAAGTCCTTATTAGATTGATGCTCGATTCAATATTTGATCAAAGATGTAGATCTTGATGATAAAGTTGATGCAGTATTGATTGATTTTAAGTCATTGATGGTCGTTCTAATGTTAAGTCGCTTGATATAATGTCTGATTCGATGTTTGATGCCCCACTTGATTGATGAGAGAAAAAAAATTGATCAAAGATTAAGCTTTGATTTGATGCTATGCTCCTGATTTGATGATTATGATGTCGGTCCTAATTGTCTGAGTGTATGCCCCCTCGAAAATGAAATGAAATTTGATTTAGATGAAGGATATTGCATTTTCGATTAATTTGCATTGAAAAATATTTAATTATGAGTAAATTTCAATTTTATTTCCAATAATGTATTCACAATGTTGTGATAATGAATGCCCCTGATTTGGAAGAATAGGTGAAAATTTTAACTCCCTAGTCATTTTCTGGTCAAAAATACCCCTTTTAGGTCAAAATCAGTTATATAAAGGGGTAAAAGGTCATTTTCACTATTCAATTTTACCTTCCCTTTTGACTTTTCCTCTCAGACCCCTTTGAGCTATTTTGCAATGGTGATCCTGATTCGAGAGCATAGGTTCGAGCAGGGCCGCCGATATCAGCATCCACCTGGCTACAAACCTCCGGTATGTACCTCGACAACTTCTTTTGTCTGATTTATGCATTTAAATTTTTTATTTTTATTTTTTTCTATTAAAAATCCTATTTTTTTCATTTTTATTTTTAGCAATGCATACAATGTTTTTAATAGCGTGTATACAATTCCTGTTGCGCATCTGCGGTTTTCTGCTACGCTTTCAATTTTTTTATTAGCGCTTATAAATGCTAAACCTAGGGCATGTTTTGTGTTCGCCCTTTTTTACAATGCTTTCACATTTGATTGCACTTTTAAGATTTTTAGTAGTGCGTATAGGGGTTTCTTGCAACGCGTACTAAATCCTATAGTGCATACACTTTGTTGTAGCGCGTACAATAAGTTTCACTACGCATTTGATGTTTTAAGCTATGCATTTGATTTTTAGCACTTTTAAGAAATAAAATAGCGTGTACGCCCTGTTTGGTCAAATTTGTGAGCCTTTCAGTCAATTTTCTGATCCATCTGATGTCATCAAGTTATTGATTGGCTTAGGTTTTTGAGTTTTGTTGATAGTGAGTCATGTGATGTCAGTTCAAGTCATTTGATAATGAATGTTTGATGGTCAATCTTGATTTATGTGGTAGATGATGATAAATTTTGCGTCCTCTCTGAATAGAATTAGGAAAATTGATTGTGGTTTGATTAGATTTGATTGGTTGATTAACTTAAGATGATCCAATAGTTTATGATTTTGATATCTGATGTGTTTAAACTTGCTTTTGCAGGCTCTGCTTCGGAAGTTAGATATCTAAGGCCTATATCCTTTACCTTTTGATATGATAGTTGACTTGAGTGCACCGAAGCGCCAAGTGATAGGCCAATGTAGTTTGTCTTTCCTTCTTTCTCTCCCTCAATTCCACATGAATCAAGGTTTAATAATCACTATGGAAGAGCGCTGACACTCTAACCATAATACTTTCCATTTACTGATGGGAGAGATGACGATCACTCCCCAGGATGTCTATCAGTTGCTACGGATCCCTACTCATGGGGGGATCATTTATTATGCTGTACATATATATATATATATATATATATATATATATATATATATATATATATATATATATATCAGTTGGTGTTGTAGGATGCAGGTACCAGGCATCGACTCCACCTAGCTACATAGGTTTGAGCATGCCTTCAAAATCCTCGAACTGTTGTTGTGTGGAGATATTACCAAGATTACTCTCAAGGTTACCCGTGGACTTAGATTTCTATTTAGGAGGTTACCCTAGTTGGGGGATTTGAATGCAGTATGTGATCTGGTCTTGTGATTTATGATTTTATGTTGTTCTAAGATTAGTGATGCGAGTTAGATTTATTCGTGTAAGCATATGTATATATATATTTATTATATATGTGTTATAATTGAATGTATGTTATATAGGTATGTGTATATGTGGGTGCACACAAACATACCCATGCTTATATAAATAATAATATTTGTATGTTTTATTGATTGTGTAAATGGTATGTTCTTTATAATAATTAAATAAAGTGTATTTAATGAAATGTATTAAATAAAAGTAAAAATAATAGTAATAAAAGGAAAATGCTCTTTGTAGTAAAACTAGCTATCTAGGAGGGAGTTGAACTCGAGACCTCCTAGAAGTTAGGCTAGTTGGTTTTCATGTGTGCTATGTGTTTTCCTTGAAAGATATTTGTTTGACTTCCTTCTTATGGTTCTATTTTAAAGCTATTTTAATTAAATTAATTAAAACTTTGATTAAGTCTTTTACGGGAATCATTTGTTGATCTTTCAACCAACTATGGAAGTTGGAGAATTTGCTTCCCGTAAAGAAACTCCTCCAACTACATAGTTGGAGGATAAATATTTGTAATTTTGTATGGTTTGGAGAGAGGAGAATTTATGGAAGATTTTTGGAAATTGTCTACAAGTATTTTTCCGAAGATTTATTTGAAGTTTCTGTGAGTGTAAGAGTATCTGTTTGGAGATGAATAGTGTGTGTGGATTTCTTGGAGTTGGATTGCCAAGGAAGATTTTTAGGAAGCTATCTACTCAAGGCTTGAAGATTTACAAAGAGTCTCTAGCCAAGAGAAGAGAATTTCTCCCCAGGACCCTAGGTAGGGTCTAAACTAGGATGAATTATCTAATTCTCCTGTGTGTGTGTGTGTGTTTGTTACATAAATTATATAATATTGTTTTGATATGTGATTTCATATTGTGTATTACAAAGAAAATGTAAATGTTTTATCTTCTATGTATTTTTATGTGTTTTTGGGAAGTATTTTATGTATATTTTTATGGTTTTTGGTATTGTGAAATCTTCCTGGGAAGTTAGGAATGCTTTTAATCATGTGGGAGGATGTATTTCACTTTTATTATATGAAATAGAGAAGTTTAGGAAGAAATAGGAAGGTTTAGGGAGGTGTAGGAAAGATATGCAATCATATTTCTCCATTGTTGCATTTATAAGCCTCTCTGTGATTTGTTGCTTTTATCTTGATTAATTTAGTATGAGGCTTAGGTAATGTTGAGGATGTGATTTGGATGTGGTACTGAGGTCCTTGCATTAGGTTGACCTTAGGGAACCTTTCCCATGCACTCCCCATGCCTTTAAACGTCATTTTTTGGCCTTTTCGGGCAATTTTGAATTAAGTTTCAAAAAAGTATCCTGTAGTGTCGTACGAAATTATATACTTACCCATATGACACTTGGTCAAGTGTTGTATGACCCTCACTGGAATTTTGTATGGGTATTTATGTATTTTCGTATGGGGTTTTTTAGGGTTTTAGGGGCTCAAAATTTGCAGAATTTGTGTTTAGAACCTGTATAACTCATTCCTTATGTTTGGGCTGCAATTTGTATCATCTATGGTTGTACTTCACTTGTTTTTTTGATGTTATTATGTGTTACTTAAGTTTTTTTAGTATTTTTCTTGCACTTAAGTTCTTTTTATGAGGGCAGAACCTGTTATGGTGGCCGGATTTATACAAATATAACATTTAAGTATAAGTTTGATATATTTTAAGTTATATTTGTATAAACACCTTCCAAGATGTTTGAGATAGGTTTCAGCTTCATAGGAGTTAAGATGCAGATTCTAGATTTTGGAAACTTTTGAAAAATTTCAAACTTAGCCAAATTTCAGGCACATGAGGTTTCCATAGACAGAATGTTGTGTTAATGCATGTGGAAATTTGTATCACCTATGTATGTTCATTACTTGATTTTTTGAGATTATATGGTTTAATTATAATTTTTTTCACTTGGGATATACTTGAGCTTAGTTCATGAGGCTAGGACTCATCTCGGTGGCCTGTGTGCATGAGAGGGTTCCCTAGACCTATAAATTAGCCATGGAAAGTTGTATTTATGCATGTGGAAAATTTTATACTATTATTTGATGTCTTGTGATAGAAATCCTTCCAATGGTTCCTTTTATGTATATGGCTAAGGTTAGGACTCACTCTGAGGGCCTGAGTCACAGGGGAGTTTCCTAAACCTATGAATCAGGACATGAACATGTTATTTTGTATATTTGTCTTGTGATGGGGTAAGGGAATAGGAACCCTAAGTGAGTGGATCACCATAGGTTTTGTAAACCTAAAGTGGTTTCCAGATGATCCTATGGGTGGGTTTGTAAAAAGTGATAACCTTAAAAATTAACCTGGGAAGGGGGGATTCAAAAGATAATGAAAGAAAATATAATAAAGGCCACACAGACCTGATTGGAGTATCGGGACCTGGGATAACCACCAGGATGGATCCCTATTCATAAAGGGGGGATCGGGGTTACATGGTTTCCATGAAGGATCCCAATATACGGGTTGTGTGATGACACTGACTTAGGTGGTCTCCTAGAACCTTGACCTCGGTGTTATAGTATGATGATATTTTATGTACCTTATTCTTTTTCTTTCGAGTCTTGGATTTATTAGTATTTGAGACTTAGATTACCTTAAGGTCTTGAGAGTACCTTGGTTCTATCTCCTAGCATAGGGGGTGGAACTTTACCTGTTTCACATGGTTGGGTGGAAAATCTCTTTCAAGGTATTATTCATAGTTCATGTCCTTGCTTGGATTCTGAGTTGTTCAGTGGTGAAGATTATGTTCTTGTATCATGTATCTCTATCTTTTGTAAGAAAGACGTAAATATTGTATTGTAAGTCTTGGGGCAACTTGTTGTAATTATCTCTATGTATGCCTTTGGGCCATGTGCAATAACTGTAACTGTAATTATGTTTGTAAATGGAAATTGTAAGAAAGAAGTTATGTATGTGGGAAGGGTAGTATTAGGAATCTCAAAAGGGGATTGAATATTGGTTAATCAGTTATGGATTATAATTAATTAACTTTCCTACCTTATCTCTCTTATGAGTTTTAAAATGAAATTGAAAGTAATGGTTCTATGCAAACCTTGTAATGCAAATACTTATGGATGTAAACTTCTTGATAAGGAAACTTGTTTTGATATGTGGATTAGTGAAAAGATATGCTAAGGGTTGATGGGTATCTCCAGGTGAAATAATAAGGGAAAGTAAATATGTATGTTATTGAAAGTAGGAATGAGATATAATTAATTCTAGTGCTCTTAAATGTTTAAGTTCAATGTGTATGATGTAAGCTTATTTAACTAGGTTATAGATGCTAATTTGTGGAAGTTAAACTTGTGGGAAAAAAAATGATTCAGTGAATGGTTTATGTTGATTAGCAATAGATGGTTAAGTACTTTACACTCTTTCTATTTTTATTTTAAAATGAAATGGAAAGTAAGGACTTTTAATGGAAAGCTTATTTATGTATTGTTAATGCAATTGACTATTGCATAGATAGGGTTAAGGAGTAAACAAATGAAAGAGGAAAGGATAAATGTATTTAGTGTATTGGATAAATGATGTGCTTATGATTCATTTATAAAAGTGAATATTTATGAAAATTAGGTAAAGGAAATGAATTCAATTAGCTCATAAATGTAATTGGTTTTGATGTGGAATGAAATCAATGTCTTAATGTAAATTGAAGTTGATACGAAAATAGAATTCGTTAGATTAAGTAATAAAATGAAATACTTGATCATGGTAAATGAATTCATTAAGGGAACCTTAAGGAATGTAATTGTGAATGGTAATGATGATAAGTTAGAATGTTAAGAAAAAAATTGTTAGTTGTAATTTTAGGTCATAGACTCGATTCCTTATGGCGGGTTCCCTGGCGGGGACATTACAGTAGCTCATGTTGGTGTTCTAATTCTTGTACTATAATCCCATAGAGTAGGGTTTATTTTAATGTGCCAATCTCTACCTAAATTATCTACTGTTCTCTTCAATATTTTTAGGATATTTTTGTTTGTTGCTTCTCCTTGTCCATTACCTTGTGGATAATATATTGAAGATGAGTGATGTACCACATGAAATTTTGTACATAGTTCTTTCAAGTCTTTATTCTTGAAATGTTTTGCATTATCCATTATGATGGTGTGAGGAACACAATATATACAAATTATGTAGTTTAATATGAACATAGATATTTTCTTTCCTGTGGCAGTGGATAATGGTACAACTTCTACCCATTTGGTAAAATATTCAATTGTTGTAATGATGAATTTATGACCATTTGAAGATGGTGGATAAATCATCCCTATCAAATCCAAACCCCATTGATAAAAGGACCATGGTGTAGTCATAGGATGTAATTCTTGTGCTATCACATGGATTAAGTTCCCATGGTATTGACATTTATGACAAGTTTTTGCAAAGTGACAAGCTTCCTTTTCCATAGAAGGCCAAAAATATCCTATCCTAAGAATTTTCTTAGCTAGGGTTAAACCATTCGAATGTGACCCACAAATTCCTTCGTGGATTTCTTGTAAGGCTATGGTTGATTCCTCTTTCTCTAGACACCTTAAAAAAATTCCATCTAGACTCTTGCGATACAGTATGTCAGATACCAGGGTATAGTGAGAGGCTTGTTGTATAAAACTTTTCTTTTGATTTCTGGTTTGGTCCATGGGTAGGTTTTGGTCTTTTAAGTATGATTAAATGGCTCCACACCAGGACAAGTCATGTCCCATTAGTAAGAAAATGGTGTGAGGATGGGAAGGGTCAAATGCGAGTTGTCCAACTTCATCTACCAGGAATTCATATTTGGTGCTTTGATTTGGTATTTGGAGAAGTGATGCAAAAGTAGCCATTGCATCTAGTGCTTTTTTATTATCCCTCGACACTTGCTCAAATGTGATTAGAGTGAAGTATAACTTGAGATTATCAATCATGTTCTTGTAGGGTATCAACTAATCATCTTTAGTTTGATACTCATTATTGATTTGATTAATAACCAGTTGGGAATCTCCATAGATTTGTAGCTCTTTCACATTCCATTCTAATGCCAACTTTATGTCGATGACTAATGCTTCATACTCAGCTATATTATTTGTGCATGGAAATAATATCTTGTATGATTTGGGAATTGTGGATCCTTGAGGAGTAATCAATAGTATTCTTGCTCCTGATCCATGTTGTGTATAGGAACCATCAAAGTATAATTTCTAGGTTTTTTCTTCAACATTAATTATCTCAAAATATGGAAATTCTATTTGGATTGGATGTTCATCTTGTAAAGGTGACTCTGCTAGTTGATCAGCTATCACTTGGCCTTTGATAGCTTTTCGATCCACATACTCTATGTCAAATTCACTTAGGACCATGACCCATTTGGCCAATCGTCCATTCAGTGTTGTTTTGTTGAGAAGATATTTCAAAGGATCAATTTTTGCTACGAGTCAAATTTTGTGAGATAACATATAATGGTGTAGTTTTTGGGAAGCAAAAACTACGGCCAAACATGCTCTTTCAATAAATATGTAGTTCAACTCATATTTTACCAATGTTATGCTTATGTAGTATATGGATTTTTCTTTTATAGCTTCATCCTCTTGAGCCAAGAGTGCCCCTAATGCATGTTATGTCGCTAAGATGTATAAAATTAAGGGCTTTCCTCTTATTGGTGGCATCAAATTAGGTGGATTCATTAAGTACTTTTTCAATAATGTGAATGCTTCTTCACATTTTTCATCCCACCTGAATACTATGTCCTTGTGAAGGAGTTGGGTAAAAGTGTGGCATTTTTCTGCCAATTGGGATATGAACCTTTTGATAGATTGAATTATGCCTTGAAGTGATCTTATTTGAATTATGTTTCGAGGTGCCCCCATTTCCATGATTTCCTTTACTTTGGTTGGGTCTACCTCTATTCCTTTGGCTGAAACTATATATCCTAATAGTTTTACCAATTGTACACCAAATGCACATTTCTTTGGATTTAGCCTTACTTTGAATTTTTCCAATCTTGTAAATATCCTTTCTAGGATGGGTAGATAGTCCTCCCTTGAGTAAGGTTTAGCAAGTATGTCATCTACATAGTCCTCTAGGAACTTTGCATCATGTCATGAAATATAGTCATCATGGCTCTCTGATATGTTGCTCCAGCATTCTCAGATTTGTGGATTGATAATTGATTGATTTATGCCTTGCTTTTATAGATTTTAGCAAGGGTAGGGGGTAGAGTTGAGTTGATCAAGGTTGAGTTGAGGTTAAGTCCATGGTTCCACCTTTGGAGATAATTTAAATGGACTGTCCTCAAAGCTTGGGACAAAGAGACAAAATGGATGGCCAAGATTCTCTCACCTTATGTGTGATTGAGATTAATTTTGAGCTTGATCCATGTGAGTTCAATCCGCATTTCCCATTGGTTGATGCATTTTCCTCCCATTTGGTGGTTGAGGGAAAATAGGGTTTTAATAATTGAATTTATTTAAATTTGTTTAGCCATGTGTAGCCCTTAAATGGGTTGATTTGATTTAAATTGAACTATATAATTAATTAGATTAATTGCACAATTTAATGATTTAACTTGATTTATTAGATTTAAATTGATTTAATGGATTTTAATTTTCAATTAAATTTGGATTATGGCTTGATTGCAATTTTGCTTCGATTTTAGGTTGATTTGATTTTCTTGCTTTGATTTTGCCTTGGTTGCTCGCTTGATTTAATTTTGTCCATTTTCAGGTGATTACACTTGGCAACACACTAGAATGTTACTATCTCAATATTTGACATCAATGACAACTCAATAATTGGTCATCATGCAATCAAACCTATATCATTACAACACCTGAAATCACTTACTATCACTACATCAGATATGCCAACAATCTCCACATTAGTTATGCCAACAACTTTGTCTTTCAAAATTTCCATTTGATTTTTTATGTTAAGTCAAAGCTATTACATCAACATATTTCAACACATTCAAAGAAGCATTTGCATTGCCAAGGTATGATATACTTTATTTTTTAGATCTAGTCTCTTCTATATGACAAGTTCTCATTTACTTGATTCCATTTCAAGGTTGATTCTAAATAGGGGTTTGACTAAGCAAAACCACTCTATACAAACTTCTTCAACATTTTTCTATGTGCAAGAACAAGGGTGAATCTATCAAGACTTAATTTGGGAAGTACAAGATTTTATGGGAAGACTAAAAATGAATTTAGGAAAAAGTACAAGGTATACAACACCCCAAGATATCTTTACCTAGGAACAGAATGCCCTAGGTGATCTATACCCCTCAAAATCAACTTCATATTGAAACTATAGGTTGGTACCATCTTTTGGTTACTATTTAAAGTCACTATAGGTTGTTGTCTATTCTTTGTCAATCTATGTTTTTTTAACTTATCATATTTTATTATTTATTCTTCTATCTTACATCATCCTATCATATCTCCTCAAATCAAACTCATCCTAATCAACAATCATTACCATGAAGGATTATTGCACTCACTTAGCATTTAAAGTCCTACTTGAGCCTATTGGGTCATTTTCCTTTTGATTGTACATTAGGAAAGAGGAACAACTCCCTTGTGTGCCTTTTTTGTACACACACACACACACACACACATATATTTACAAACACATACATATATTTATATACCTATAAATATGTATATATGTCTATATAGTGTTCATATTGGTTGTTCGTAAAAAGAGGGAGGAGAAAAATCAAATTTTGTGATTGAAATTGCAAAGTAATTAAAAAATTCAATTATTTTTTACTATTTTTGGCACAAATATCATTCAATGTGAAGCCTATTTTCTATAAACATGGAATAAATTAATACCTCAATAGAAAGTATATTAATAGATGGTGCATGATCTACATTGAAGTGTACATGGACTAGAAAAAACTTGGGAGTAGAAGACATGTAGCATGAAATCAAAGTTCTAAGTCTTATTATATTTTCTTTACTTATTGGATAGAAAAGTAAATGAATTTGGAGCTTTTTCTATTTTTGAGATCTATTACTTATAAGCCTAAATTTGTATGTTTGTAGTTGCATATGCAATTAAACTTGTATTATAAGATTAAATTACAATGTCTCTAGTTGCATATGCAATAAAAGTTCTGCATATTTATTAAATTTAAAAAAAATCTATTTATTTGAGTTGCTATTGGTTTTTACTAAAAAGAGAAATGAGAAAAAACAAATTTTGAAACTGAAATTATATATATATATATATTTTTAAAATCAATTATTGTTGAGTGCTTTTGGCACATTTATAATTCAATGCAAAGCCTATTCATGATAAATGTGCATTAATGGAATAGATTGTCTTCCCTCCTTTTCTCATTTTGTGTGTTTGTTTTGACACATTGCAAAGAGGGCATTGGACTCTCCATACGTGTATGCTAGGTTCCTGCACTTTTTGCTTCATATGAACGTTCTGAGGTTTCTACAAGAGTTTGTTTACCTTTTTCTTTGATTAGTGTTGCAAGGTTTGTTTTGTGTTTCCATTTCTAAGATATTTTTCTTGCAAGGTAAAATTATCATTTTCTTATTCTTTAATTCAATACTTTTGAATAACAAGTATAATCTATATATTAATTCCTACATGATGATTCCATGATATATTCCTTCTTTAATCTCATGCATGGTTTTCTCTTGGTATTATTGTATTATTTATGTAGGTTTGATGAATAGAAAAAACTAACAAGAAATCATAAAATCATAACTACCCATGGTTTTGCATTGTTGAAAATGAAATCACAAGTTTTTGGCTTAGGAAAATCCCTTCCAAATCAGTGTTTAGTGAAAATATCAAGAAAACCTTATATTCATAAATTGATAGTTTCCCCTCCATCATCTCTACACCCCAAAAAACCTAATTTAATTATGTATTATGCCTTAATAATTTTTTGACACCTCCACAAAAAATGGACTTAAAAATTGAAGACTATAAGTTATTAAAAAATTAATTAAATAGTGTGGTTCAAAAAGTCTTTACCACACACTTGGTGTGTTTTCTAGAATCACTAAATCTTGTGAATTTTCCTTTCTTATCTTATAGATTTTGTTTGACACATAAGTGCAATAAGAAAGTGATGAGTAGCTCGTCAAAATACTGGATAGGAATAGGAGCTAAGGGTTAGAAGCATTCAACACCATACTCCTCAAAGTTTGTAGATACAATTCAAATAATAATTTATCTTCATATATAGTATTTAGACATGTGGTGAACATTATGACCTCCTTTTTCATAATATAATTCAAATATAGCCACAATAAAGTCATGGGAAATAAGTATGTAACAACCTTAAATTTAAATGTATGCAATGTGGATGATTATATGTAATATCTAGAGTGAGGGAATAAACATAGCATCAACGTTGTTCTTAAGTTGATCTTATTACTTCATTAGTGAGGGTTGATAAGTGTAGGTAGGAATGCTATGAGAAGCATGTTTAGAATGGACGATGTCTAGAGAGAATGGGAGATAAGAGGTATTGGATTAATAGTGGAAGATAAAATCACACTATAAATGTGGAGTTTTCATAAAATGATAATGAATGTTACAAGGAAAAGTGGTAGTACTTATATGCGTTTGAATAAAAACCATCTAGTTCAGAAATAGATTGTCACAATTTAATAACTTCACAAGTCACACAAATAATACACATACACAACATGATTATTCCACTAGTTCAATCTAAGTACACAGGGAAAGAGCACCAATAGCCAAGCTCATTCCCATAGTCATGCACTACATTTCACAAATTAAAATTCCACTAAAAAATCATCTATGTGACAATAAAAGCTCATTTTTTGGAAAAAAAAAACAAAGTGAGCAATTAGATCAATTATGAAATTTTATTGGTACCAATAGTGCACCATTATTTGGGTATTTTTGCAAAAGTTGCATAGTTATTTGGGCATTTGTGCAAAAGTTACACAATTATTGGGGCATTTGTGTAAAAGTATTGGATAAATTGTGTAAACTTCTTGGTTGTCTAAACAAATGGTTAATGACATGAAAGGGATCATGTTTCAGGTTACATTTTGAAATGCTCACAATTTGACTCTTTGATGCTTAGTGATCTCTACAAGTAGCTTTGTTAATACTTGAAAGCTGAAAAATATTTTTAATTTTCCAACTAACATACAAAGATGTTGGCAAGTTGAATATACTAGTGTATATGAATAAATTTAGTGTTGTCATTATGGAAACAAAGTCATATGAAGTTTTGATGTCATCACAATAACTTAGAAGATCAGAATTTGGCTAAGTATGGAAGATAGAGCAGTCAGTGAAGCACCTGATGAACATAGCATCAATGCACGTGTGTATGATCAAGTTTTGGTATGCGCCCTTGACGATAAGAATTTGAGTATGTTAGTAATCTATGGTTAAGCATGCATGGTCAGATGTGACAGTATGAAGAAGTTACAGTGAGTTGAAGTGACATAGGCAATAAGCAACATAACAGAACAAAGCATGCAACCGACATGAAAGATTTTGATTAGTGATTATTATTTTGTTTTATAAGGGTTGTGCGCCTATTGTAAATGTGTTGTAAATATGTTAATATCAATGTATGTAAACACGCTTGAGCCAATTCATTTGGAAGCATTGTATGTATTAAGTTATAGGTTGACCTAGTAGTTAGTAATTTTGGTTGCATCTATTCAGCATGTATATATATGACATGTGCTTTTGTATTTGAGGATGTATGAAAGAGATGGAAGAAAAGAAGTATGTGAAGTATGTATTAGAGTAGTAAGAATGATATAGAGCTTTACAAGAGGTTAAAGTATCAACACACAAAAGGAACTGATCAAACAACAATTTCATAGCAGCAGTTCACCCTTGAAGATATAGTGTGTATCTGATATCCAAGAGGTTGTAGCCTTCTCTATTGAGAAGTGAGCTATGGCAGTGAGCCTTACACCCCTAACAGGGTTTGTTACTTCAAGACTCCTAACAGGGTCTGACCTTTGACCAAGTCATTGTACTAAGCATTGTAAAGACTACTCCTAACAGGGAAAAGGAACATTAACAGGTTCATAATACAAAGTACACTCATTAGTGGGTATTAATTCCCATTGGGGTTTTTTTCCTTTGGCCAAGGTTTCCCCGTAATCATATTTGGTGTTATGTGTTATGGTTGTTTACTTTATTTTCTTTAATATTCAATTCAGTAATTAAGTAATTGGGCTAAGTTTCAAGAAGCAAAAAAATATTAATATTATAGAACACTGATTCACCCCCCCTCTCAGTGTCCCCATTCCTAACTAGTATCAGAGCTTTGGTCCTCTGAAAGAAGTTTAACCACTTAAGGAGATCATGGATACAATTGAAATGAAACATCTGAAGAAGAATCTTGAAGCAACTCTTGAAGATCTTGACAAATTTGAAAAAGAAATTGAAGTTTAGTGGTTGTCAAGTATTCATTAAGAAACTGAGAAAAGATTTGAAAGATTGTTCAACAAATGATTTGGGAAAAATGGTCAAAAATCTGAATGAAGAAAACATGTCTCTAAAGGATCAGATTGAAGAATTGGATGAAAATTTAATCAACAATTAGGAAGCCTATGAAGAACAGGTCAAAGAAAACAAACAGCTGGATGAAGAACTTATGCAAGCAAATATGAAAATCTTGGAGTTAGAAAACGTCAAGAAAAAGATGGAATCTGAGTTGACAGAAGCAAAGAACCATATTGACAAATTGCACACAAGTGCTGATCTACTAGACTCTCAAATCTATGCATGGAAGTTAAAAGGAGACACCATTGGTATTGGATTCAATGAAGCACAAAATCAAATCAATGATATGCGAGAAAGAATGAAAGCACCAGAAGAATCTACAGAAGCTAAAAAGATTGAAAATTAGACTGAAGATAAAGAAGAACCATCTAAAGATGAACGCAAGCTGGTAAACCAAACTTGTTATGCCTGTAACAAGCATGGACATATAGCAAGAGATTGTAAAGAGGTAAGACCTTTCAATGGTTATTGTTATTCATGCAATAAATTTGGTCATAAAGCTATGAATTGTAGATCAAATCAAAGAAGTCAGACACAACACAATTAGAGAAATCAACCATAGCAAAATTCTAGAATTCCTCAGAACATCACATTCAGATATGAAATTATAATGGTCACATAGCTAGACAATGCAATATGGTAACTCACATCAATGTGCCGAGGAATATAAGACCTCCAGTTATTTTTCACACTTGTAACAAGGCTGGACACATCTCAAAGTTTTGTAGATCACAAGTGCAAAGACAAGAAAGATCTAATGAGTCTCAAAAATCAATATTGGATGAATTTGGAGAAGTCAAGTTTGTGAAAGATACAACAGATGCGAGCATGATCGGGATGGAAGTAAAGAAAGATAATGTTGATGACTATGTAGTGGATGCATCCGTAATGGACACACCTTCTACTTCTAGATAAATTACCCTCATGGTCATAGGGGGAGCTAGATAAGTTCTAGACTCCTGTGTGGCTGGTATACTCACCCTCTGAGTATGTGCCTTTGGTTTTAGATGTTTGGATACTAGTTGATGCAGTATGCAAGACTTGACTATTAGCAGACACAAAGATTGGAATTCTCTGTTACATTCTGTATTATGGCAAAAGCATTAATTGCAGAAAATTATTTTTTATAGTCACCGGAGATCCATTATCCTCACTTTTGCATTCAAGTTCGAGCCTTTCAAGACCACAAGAGATCAAGCACTTAGTGTTGGAAGATTGCAGTTGCTTTCATCAGTGAAAGAAGTTAAGTTGGTTTTGAAACCCTAGTTTGGATGCGATGTTTCAGAAAACCTTTGGAATCCTATTTAAGCGTTGATCAAGTAATGGACACTCCAATTGTATTTGATATTGCAGAGAGGAAGAGATATATATTCAAGAAGCATCCATTTAAGTCAGTCCCAGATGACCTAGAAGGAGCATTTTCTAGAACTCCGTTGAGAGTGATGCACATAGAATATATTCACACATATATATATTGTAAGAAGGAACCTGTAGGATTGGACAGAATTAGGTCGCACATTGAAACAATGATGAATCTAGACATGTCATTCAAGGATGAGTTTGCGCACTTCACAAATCACTGAATAATTGAGTATGCGACTGCATATGAATTTTATGAGTCGGAATGGATCAAGATCCTATTGAGAAAAATACATGATGACCTATTTTGGATTGGAGAAGTTCCAGTTTGCATTACATTAGATCTCATTTATGAGATGATCAAACTTTCCAAGACCGGTGCCATTCTTCCTACTGGTAAGGATGTAAGAAAACAAGTCAAGAAAGCTTGTAAGTCCCGGAGTGATAAGCATGGAATGAAAATTGAATCTATTGAGGAGAAGGATATAAAACTCATGGCTATGATTCTAGGTTATAAGTTCCAGCATGCTAACAGAGTCAATAGTGTATCCTCTGAAACAATTCTGACAGCTATTAGAATTGTAAGAGAAAATAAAGAGTTTAACCTGTGTGAGATTATGCGTGCACAATTGTTAGACAACATTAGATCCATCAAGCATGACAAAAGAAAAGTGTTCATATTTGGTTCACTGATTATTTACATGTACTTTCACATTGTTGGTAAAGTGTCAGATCTTTATCTTGACAAGAGCCTACCTACATTGCCACAAATCTCATTCAAGGCAACATCAGAGAACACCTTGAAGGATTTCATGGATTTGGAAATCAAAACATTCAGAATCAAAATACAGAGAAGGTATAAGATACCTGAAAAGATTGTGGAGAAGTATAAGGACAACATTTGTTTCATGGTGGAGACAGACATCACTTATATGGAACCAGTTGAGCCTAGGACTAAGTGGATCCATCCACTTGGTTATGAAGTGGAGGAACATGTTTTAGAAGCTTATGCACAATTCCTCTTATCAGCGCCTAAGGATCCCAATGAACCAAGATGGGGTACCTAAGAAGAGAAGACAAGACAAGTAGACTCTATCTTAGACAGTGCAACAACAAAGAGAAAAGCATCCAAGATAACTTCAGACATTCTAAAAATTCATGGTGTTACAAAAGAAGACTTGGATAAAGCTAGGGAAGCCAAGATTGCAATGCAACTTGAGAGCGCACCCTCTTCTGATGTCAAAATAGATAAATCAGATGATCCTAAGGAGAAGAAGAGTAAGACTTATGTAAGCACCTCTACGCCCACTATCACAGTTGATCTGGAGTCCACTCCACTTCCTGAGCCCAACAAGATGTCTAGAAGGAAGAAGTAGACCACCGCAAGCCATCCATCATCAAGGTCAACAAGAAGTCAAGGCAGAAACACTCAAGCACCTCCTGAGGTAAGATTTAGACCGAATCTGCAAGTCTTGAAAGCTAGAATTATTGATGAAGGAAGGATAGATCAAATAGCAAAGTTTTATGACAAGTATCATGAGATTGACAAATTAGAAATTCATTCCATGATTATCATGCACATGATTAAGTTCAAAAAGATAGTTTTGGAACTTAAGACAGTCAATCCCGATAATGTATGGAACATTTTGGATTCTTTGAAGAGACAAGCCATTAAAGAGGATTTTAGGATAAGAGAAAAGACACTCAATGACAACATTCCTGTATGTTCACTGGAAGATAAAACATTATTGCTAGATTTGGTAAGCCACATCTAAGAACCAAAACTAGAACTCTTCAGATAATGAACAAAGGGTATAAGTTAGTTGTGAAGGAGACATAAAAGGCCTTTGCAAAGGTATTCTTGGAAAGACACATGTACCCTTCTTCTAGGCTTGCAACCCAAGTTCCCTTCGAGCAAGCAAAGGAGTTAGAGATCCCTAATGTGCCTATGACAGGTCCACAAGAGTCTGCACCCATACCTGAAACAAAGGATGACACTGTTGTGATTGACAATGTTGAGATATCCATGGAAGCAACAGATAAGGATCTTGATAAGTTTGAGGAAGCCTTTATGAGAACTGAGGAAGTTGAAATTCTATGTGGTGAAGAATCACCGAAGCAGCAAGAAGAAATAAAAGTTGAAGACTTAACTGGACAAGAAGAAGAGAAGGAAGATGAACATAAAGGAGAGCCCTTTGCTGAGATTCTAGTGAAGGTAAATAGTGAAATTATGGATAGCACACTCCTCACTCCTAAGTCCTCTATTTCATTGTTGTCAAGTTTGACCCATGATACAACCAGTTTATACTCATAGGGAGAAGAAGATCTGATGAAGATTATTGTGTTAGCAATGGGGAAAGCAAAAGAGAAACAAGTAAAGAGAAATCCATTATTTGTAGAACCAGTTAGCATACTGAACAGTCTATTGCCTGAGGATAAGAAAGTGATCAATGTTCATTCATTGGATGATGGAAGCAACATCCTATCAAGCTTCAAAGTAATTTTTTCAAGATTAGAAGAATCAACATCTAAAATTACAGAAGAGAAATATCTCAAGAAAACGCTGAATGAATTGATAGCAAATTTCTCACTTGACCTTAATTCTCTAAAGGTTGGTCAAGCTATGCTAAAGGAGATAGCAACAAAATGAAGAAAAATAATTGCTCACTATATGAACAAAGATAAACTTGTAGACTAGGATTTGTGAGTGCACCTAAACCTGTTTTGAAGGTCAAAGACAAACAAACGTCATAGCATATAATCAAATCAAATTTAATGGTAAACAAACTAAAATCAAAGCCACCTCAGTTTAAGCCTAAAACAGATGCGCCCATGCACCATTTGATATGCTTGGATATAAATGGATGTGGGTGTGCAAACTCAAGCACTTGGAGCATGCAAGATAAATGATGATTTGAGGTTAATGAAGACCCAAAATGACACAAAATAGGTATGAGGAACCTATTTTGCCTCAAAGGCCTCAAGAACACACAAATATGCAAAGCTAAAAGATGAACTAAGATTGATTAAACAAGAAATGAATCTATGTTAATCCAATTAAGCTAATTTAGATGTGATTTAAGCTTGGAAATGATCTAAAATGATGAGTTTATGCTTATGCTAGAATGAAAATGGCATTATAACTTTGCTATTGAGTTTGAGAGTTGAAAGATGAGAGAGGATTGTTTGCTCAAAGAAGTGAGGCTATTTATAGGAAAAGGGAAGGTCTTGGGTTAAAAGGATGAGTCAAAGTTAGGGCTAAGGTTAGGGTTGAGTCAAGGACAAGTGTCCTGACAAGTGTCAAGGGAGGATTGAGTTGAAAGTTTGAGGGCATGTGCACAATTTGGTAAATGTGCCCAAGGCCAAGAGGTGGCAAGGAAGGGATAAGAAGGTCTTAAATGCATAATGAATGCATGTAAGAAAGATAAGGAAGGCTTAAATGCATCCTTAAATGCATTTGCAAGAGGTGGCCAAAGAGGTGGCAATCTTTGTTGACTAAGGAGGAGGTTAGCATAAGTTTTGGTAAACCTCTTGCTAATGGAATGTGACAAGATTAGAAAGGGGATTAGGATTAGGATTAGGAGAAAGGGATGGGCAAGTGGCTTTTGGTGAGATTTAGATATTTATTAAAGGTAAATTTAATAAATATTAAATATCTAGGCTTAGGGTTTGAAGGGACTAGATTAGGGATTTGACCCTTTTAGAGGAAGGTTTAGGACTTTCTAGAAGAGTTTAGTGCTCTTTAGAATTTTGGCCAACTTTGGGATAAAAAATAAATTAATTTATTTTTGAAGTTTTTGGGCAATTTATTAATTAAATAATTAATAAATTAGGGATAATGTCCAAATGACATTTTTAGGCTAGATTCCTTAATTAAAGATTTTTAATTAAGAGAGAGGGATTTAATGCCATAAAAATAAATTAATTAATTAAATAATTAATTAATTAATAAATGATGATGTCATCAAAGATTTTCAGAAAACAAAAATAATTTATTTTCTGAAGGATTTTTCGGTGTCTACATTTTGCCCCTCTTTGATGCGATGTCGCAAGTGGCATGGCATCAAAGACAAGAAAACAAGATGCCGAGGCTAGAATCAGAAGAAGAGGGTATGACGCCTGGGTGGACTAGGAGAAAGAGATATACATGCCCCGGTGGGACAAAATCATGGAAGATGCGCCCAGTGGGACAAGGAGAAAGAGGGATTACGCCCTGGGACAAAGAGTGCCCTGCGGGACGAGGAAGGAAGGGCCTAGGAAGAAAGGGGAGATAAATAACCTCACTTCTAAGAACAAAAATGGATGATATGCAAGATGAGATGGAAATGCAAGATGCAAGATGCAGCTGTATGCAAAGATGCAAGATTAATCTATATGATAAATGCAAGGGACCAGATAGCTCCAAGTGCAAACGGGAGTGCACAACCTAGATTTAATATAGCTATGTTAGAGACCTGCCAAGGATACTGGGATCACGAGGCCTGTCAATAACGTCGCAGAGGACTGACGAGGACTGACGCTAAACAAACACACAGGGTTGCCCCAACATCACACATGAAGCACAGAGGTGACATGGTGGAACCGATGCTGAAGGAACCACAAACACACAACTGACTCACAGGTAGAAGCGAAAGACCAAAAGACCTTGCCCCAGATTATCCGCACACGCAGCACACCGTGATATAAAGAATCGTGGTGACCCTGGTGGGATAAAGAGAAGCCAAAAAGATTAACAAGACCCAAAGGACAAAAAATCCAAGATCAAAATGATAACTCCAAAAAGACATCCTTTGCCAAGGAGAGAGATTAGGTTTGATTGATGGTGGGAAGATTGGTCGGACAGGAGGAACGATATATCCTCAAGGACTAGGATGGAAGATTAGGTCAGACAGGAGGAACGATATATCCTCAAGGACCCATGGGTTGGTGAGAGAATAAGTGTAGTTGTTCGCTGGCAAAAGCTGACGTTCAAGGAATAATCAGGATGAGCAAGGATAAGTCGACAATCGATGTTGCTGAAGCACAAGGCCCGAGTGGGGCTAAAAGTTTTTTGAGGCTGGGGATGAGACAAGATATTTGATCAAATGCTGCTGCAGGATGAACAAAGGTTATGTACAACAAGGAGGAACGATATGGACAAGGGATATGTACAGAAGCTCAGGATTGGGGATAGGAAGATCACACTCAGCGGGACTCTCACTAGGACGGAGACAAGAAGGATAAATACAAGGCGGATTGCGCTGTACAGGAAAGGGATAAGGATATGGTACAAGATATGGTACAAAGCTTTGGAATAGGATATGGATTGCAGATGGGTTGGAGGAAGATGGAAGCTGAATGCTTGGAAGATAGGGGAGATGGAACTGCTGGGAGATCTGTTATGGATGGAGGAAGAGGACGGTAGCTGAAAGGACAACTGAATGGATAAATAGCTCAGTTTACTATGTTGGCACCTGTTTGCCAGGTTTTCACCAACATACTTGTCCAAGGCGCTTGAATTGCCAAGTTTTCACTGTTGGACGATTATTTTCTCTTTCTCTTTTCTTTTTCTTTTTTTTTGCTTTTTTGTTTTTTTTCTTTTTTGAATGTTTTTGGATTTTCTAATATATGCAGGATCAGGTTCAGGCATAGAACCTCTTCAGATGGATGATGTTGATAGGATCATTCAAGGGCTCGCCCTCTGGTGTTGATAGTTGATAGGCTCCCGAGCCAAAGGATGCGGTGACAACATAGGGGCCCAACCAAGTAGGCTCAAACTTGCCTTTCTTTTCTCTATTTGCTAGGACCTTCTGATTTTCTTTAAGAACCATGTCACCGACTTGGAATTGTCTAGGATGGACCTTTTTGTTATAGCTCCTTTTGAGTCGATTCTGGTATGCAACCAGGTGATCGTAAGCTTGCTGTCTCTTTTCATCTAGCAGATCTAGCTGTGTGAGCCGGGCCACACGATAGTCTTCATCAGTTGTATAGTTCTTCATGGAGACGCGCAAGGATGGGAGCTCGACCTCGATTGGCAGAACAGCTTCAGCACCATATACAAGGGAGTATGGGGTGGTGCCTGTGGGAGTGCGATAAGAAGTACGATAGGCCCAGAGGGCAGGATTGATTTGGAGGTGCCAGTCACGACCAGAATCATTGACAACCTTCTTGAGGATTTTCAAGATAGTTTTGTTAGTTGCCTCAGTTTGGCCATTTCCTTGAGGGAAATATGGACTGGAGAAATGGTGGTGGATGTGGAGCCTGGCACACAGATCATCCACATGCTGGTTTTCAAAAGGTGTGCCATGGTCTGTGAAAATGGTAGATGGTATGCCAAAGCGGCAAATGATATGGTAGAGGATGAACTTGGATATTTGGATGCCAGTAGTTAGGGTGAGCGGAATCGCTTCAACCCATTTGGTAAAGTACTCTGTGGCTGTTATGATATACTTGTGTCCATTCGAAGAGAGGGGGGTGATCAAGCCAACGAGGTCGAGGCCCCAACATGAAAAAGGCCACGGTGGTGCAATAGGCTGTAGATCCTGTGCTGGTGCATGTATCAAATTGGCATGTTGTTGACATGGGAGACATTTCTTGACAAATTCACACGCATCATGTTCCATTGTTGGCCAATAATATCCAACTCTAAGCAGCTGCTTTGCTAGAACCATGCCACTCGTGTGGGCACCGCAAATTCCAGCGTGAACTTCTTGTAAGGCCAGGACGGCCTTGTTTGAGTCTAAACATCTAGATAGGACATTATGATACCCGCGACGATATAGGGTGTTGGCTACAAGAGTGTAGCGGGAAGCTCTGCGAATAAGGTTTTGGCGTTGGTTATTGGTGAGATGGGGAGATATGATACCATTTTTTAGATATGCATGGATGTCGTGGTACCATGGGGATTGAGGACCAACCAAGACACACACCATGTCTGCATCGGCGTTCTCATAAGCTGGTGAATGTAGCTGCTCGACTAGAAATTCATACTGTGATGCGTCTCGTGGTATTTCCAATAAGGATCCGATGGTTGCCATTGCATCTGCTGCTTTGTTCTGAAGCCTTGGGATCTGATTGAATTGTAGATGTAGGAAATGCTCTTTCAGTTTATCCACCAGTTGCTTGTAGGGTAGCAATTTGTCGTCCTTTGTCTGATATTCATCTAGGACTTGCTTGATAATGAGCTGTGAATCTCCAAAGACTTGTAATTCTGTGATGTTCCATTGGATAGCTGTTTTGAGACCTAAGATGAGTGCCTCATATTCTGCAATGTTGTTGGTACAGGGGAATCCCAACTTGAATGATTTTGGAATATAGTCACCTTGAGGTGTGACGAATAGGATTCCTGCCCCAGAGCTATGGGATGTGTTGGAACCATCAAAGTATAGTTTCCACATGGGCTGCTCTTCAATCATGCACAGATGTTCATCGGGGAATTCCATGATTAGTGGATAGGCATCCACCAGTGGTGCTTCTGCTGGTTGATCGGCAATGACTTGCCCTTTGATTGCTTTGCGATCTACATACTGAATGTCAAATTCACTGAGTAACATGACCCATTTTTCCATACGGCCTGTGAGAGTTGTCCTTGATAACAGATACTTAAGAGGGTCCACCTTTGATATG
Source organism: Chamaecyparis obtusa (assembly GCA_027943335.1). NCBI lineage: Eukaryota > Viridiplantae > Streptophyta > Pinopsida > Cupressales > Cupressaceae > Chamaecyparis > Chamaecyparis obtusa. Next base: position 55,219 of record BSBK01006184.1, on the reverse strand, counting down.
AGCTTGATTGTGTAGCTAAGCATGTAATGTCTAAGTTTTTGAGTGGCAAAGACCACTGCTAAGCATGCTTTCTCCATCGGTGAATAGTGAAGCTCATAGCCCACAAGAGTGTGACTGATGTAGTAGATAGCTCGTTCTCTATTTTCATCATCATGCTGTGCTAGGAGTGCCCCTAGTGCTGTAGCTGTTGTTGAGATGTAAAGGATGAGTGGGCATCCTGGAACCGGTGGTACTAGGATTGGAGCATTAGCTAGATACTCCTTGAGTTTATCAAAGCTTCTTTGACATATGGGATCCCACTTGAAGTTGGTGTCTTTGCATAAGAGATGTGAGAAGGGTTGACACTTATCTGCTAGCTGAGAGATGAATCGTCGTACTGATTGAAGCTTTCCTTGTAGGCTTCTGAGTTGTTTGAGTGTTCTTGGTGGAGGCATCTCCGTTATTGCTTTGACCTTCTTGGGGTCTATCTCTATGCCTCATCTAGAGACGATGAAGCCTAGAAGCTTACCAGATGTAACACCAAAGACGCATTTCTTAGGATTAAGCTTTAAGCCATAATGATTCAGATGATCAAACACACGCTCTAAGATGTTGAGGTGCTCATCTCTTGTTTTGGATTTTGCAAGGATATCGTCCACATAGTCCTCAAGGATCTTGTGGATCATGTCATGGAAGATCGCTGTCATTGCTCTCTGATATGTTGCTCCTACATTCTTTAGCCCAAATGGCATCATGTTGTAGCAGAAGGTACCCCATGGGGTTGTGAATGCTGTTTTATGTTGATCTGCTTCCGCTATATGAATTTGGTTGTAGCCTGAAAAACCATCCATGAGTGATAGCATTTCGTGACCCGCTGTGAGGTCTACAAGCATGTCTATGTTTGGCAATGGGAAGTCATCCTTATGGCATGCCTTGTTCAAGTCCCTGAAATCAGTACAGATTCTGATGTCGCCAGAAGGCTTTGTGACTGGGACCATGTTAGAGATCCACTCTGAATAATCTATTGCTCTGATGATCTTAGCTTGGAGGAGCTTCTCAAGCTCTACTTTGAAGAGAAATGCTACCTTTGGATGCATTTTCCTTAGCTTCTGCTTCACTGGCTTGACATTAGGATCCACTACTAGATGATGAACGACAAGGTTTGGATCAAGCCCAGGCATGTGGGCGTATGACCATGCAAAGTTGATAACTGATTCCTTGAGCAAGGCACTGAGAGCCATTTCTTCTCCTTCTGTTAGGTTGACTGCAATGTAGGTGATCTTTGGATATTCTTCTGTTCCCAAGTTGATTGGCTTGGTTTCCTCTATGATGATTGGCGACTGCTCTGGTCTATAATCTTGGATAGGGGGAAGAGGCAAGGCTTCATCTTCTAGCGCCTGAATTGCCAGGTTTTCACTAGAAGATACACCCTTTATTTTTACTATTTTGGAATCAGAATGTGCCCCAAGGGGGTTTTCACATAAAGACTCATGATGTTCTCTTGCTATTTCATTTTTGCGACTAAAGCTTGCCTCTTCCCCAAAATATCCTTCTGGGTGAAGCTGATAGACAGAGGTTGATGTTGGATCTTGATTGCTTGCTGGACCTGATGCCCCCATGAATTCTAGGAGTGCTTGTGCGCTTTGGAACTCATCGATGTGTGTGATGCTTAGTTGGTCCCAATCTATGAGGTCGAGGTTTGTGAGGGGAAGATCTATGAGGTTAATGGAGAGTTGTTGGAGAACAAAAGTCTCCAGGAGGGTGTCGTCGGCAAAGATATCGTCGTAGGATCGGATGTCTTTCTCTTCGGGGATGTCTTCAATTTCCACGAGGTCATCCTGGCTATTCGAAAAGTTCACGTTGGTCATGTTAGTGCCCGCAGTTGTGGTATTGGGCTCTTGTTCAAGCAGGCGAGGGGTATTAAAGCCAAGTCCTTGCTGTTCTGGATTTTGGGATGGTATGATAGGAAACAAATTTCAGTCCTCTTGTGGTCCTAGACCACCACCTTGATAGTTATAGTGTTCTGTGACATTTTTGTAGGGGATTGGGTATTTCTCTTTGAAGTACTCAAGAAGTTGGGTGTCACGTGATGGGGGATCTTTGTATAACCATTTGTTAATATCTGGATCCATTTCTTTGCTGTTGATGGTACCATGAGACTCAAAAGTCATGTTTCCGATTTGCTTGAGCTTATAATGTTCCTCAACAGGCTTGTTTTGACAACTTGGGTGCCCTTGAGTATGTGGATCACGTGGAAGAGCTCCTACAGCAAATGCATCACTGAGGCTGTATTCGCCACAACCCTGGTTGTTGATCTTGACGGATGATAAGGTGGAAGAGAGGATGGTCTCTGGATCACGATGGGATCGGGATGAGCTAGCAATAGAAGTACCAATATCGGTTCCAGGACAATGAGTAGAATGAGGGAAAGATGCTTCCATCGCAAGGCAGTATGCGAAGGGGTTAGGGTCAGCATGGATGGTAACCTCAGTGCCTTGATGTGGAAACTTGATGCACTGATGGTAAGTAGATGGTACGGCCTTAATGGAATGGATCCATGGACGACCGAGGAGGATATTGAATGGTAGGTCAAGATCAACAACGTGGCAGAGAGTATCTTGCATTGCTGGGCCTAGCTGGATAGGCAAAGTTATAGTACCTTCAGAGGTACGCTCCAAGTTATCATATGCTTTGATAGTGATTTGCTCATGTTGTATGTCGGCCTCCGTGAACCCGATCTTCTTGATGAATTTTAATGTGCACAAGTTGAGGGCTGAGCCATTATCCACTAGAACTTGTTTGATGGCGAAATCTCTGACCATGACAGCAATGCGGAGAGGGAGAGTATGGTCAGGAGCGACATCTGGTATATCAGATTCTTTGAAGGACAAGGCACATGCTACTGATAGGTGTCCCACAAGAGTTTCAAACTGAGTTGTGTTAATGTTCGTGGGGACATGACCTTCTTTTAGAGCTTTGTCCAGGATCTCCTGATGGATGGGTGATGTGCGGAGCAAATCCAAGATAGATATTTGGGCTGGCATGTTCCCAAGATGCTCTATGATATTGTATTATGCTCTTGGTGCATTATGCTGTGTTGCACGTGCATTTGATGCTGGCCTGGTGTTAGACTATGCTGTGGATGCAGTAGATGTTGGCCTTGGAGGAGCAGCTGATCTCGGAGGAGGACCGGCAACAGTTATCCTACCACTGCGGGTAGTTGCAGCACATTGTCGATCCGGCCCTCTGACGTGGATGGTATTGATGGTGGGCTCATCTTGGATGGGCTCAACTTGAGTTATGCATCCGACATACTTGTCATAGTTGATGTAGGCCGTTGTGTGATCTTCTTGCTTGCCTTTGCCATGATTTTGGGGCTGATTGGCGTTGGCTTGATTCTTCCCGGTATCGTGTTGAGGGAACACATTTTGATATATTTGCAAACCGGCGTTGGGTGAAGCTTGAGCTGGTGCATCGACCTGGATCTCCTTACGATCAATGAGATCCTGGATGTAGTTCTTAAGCCGCATGCACTTCAATGTTGTGTGGCCCTTCACACGATGGTAATCACAGTATTCATTTTCTTTATACCAATCAGACTTTGGTGCATTGTCATCCTTCTGTGGGATGGGCGGATATGTGATCATATTTGCCTTGGCTAGCCGATAAAAGATCTGATCCAGAGGCTCACCCAAAGGTGTGAAAGTCCTCTTTGGATTGTTCTAATTGTTAGGTTTGTTCTGCCTTGGGGCAACGTTAACTGCGTTAACATGATTGCCTTGACGTGCTGGCTGCTGCTGTTGGTATTGCTGCTGATACTGTTGCACAGGTGGTTGATGAGCTTGAGGAGGCTGCTGATAAATAGGTGCTTGATATGCGGGAGCTGGGGGTTGCTGATAGATGGGCGCTTGTGGCGGTTGGTATGTTTGAGCTGGTGTAGGACTAGCCACAACGAATTGTACATTCTTAGTGTCAGTGGCTCCATCTGTAACAACATTCTTGTTACGATTCCAGTAACGGGATTTATCATTGTTGGGTTTGTTCTTGGAATCATCCTTGAAGTGACGAATAGTGCCTTCGTCTAGGAGAGCTTTCTCGATGCCTATGCTTTTGCTCTTGATGTCTTGGTATGTTTGGAGACAATTCATTCGCATGTGATGGGATAGCTTTGGATGCAGGTTATCAATGAAGATCTTTGTTAGATGCTTCTCTGGCGGCTGATATGATAGCCTGGTTGTAAGATTCTGCCATCTTTGCAAGTATTCTGCAAGGCTTTCTCCGTCTTTCTGCTTTGAGTTGCATAGGTCTAGCAAGGACAACTCATTCTCTACATTATGGGCATAGTGTGTGATGAACTTCTCAGAGAGTTCAGCAAAGGTTTTTATTGTCCCATGTGGTATTTTGTAAAACCACTCAACAGCAGTTCCTCCCAAGCTTTTGGGAAATAGGCGCAGGAGATAGTTATCACTGTAAGCCACTTCTTGGCACGCCATGTAGAACTCTTTGATATGGTTTACTGGATCTCCTTTCCCCCGATACTTGCCGAACTTGGGCATCTCAAAATGCTTGGGGAAAGGGATAGTTGCTATGGACCGATCGAAGGGATATGAGCACACCTCTTCGAACTTGTATGTTTTATTCTCTGTTCCACTTTGTAGCTCCTTTAGAGCATTTTTCATTACTTCCCACTTAGCATTGAGTGGCGAGGGAACTGGGACTTCTGCTTGTGATGAAAGCTGTGGAACTGGATATGGCGCTTGCTGAGGATAAATGGGTTGGAACTGATTTTGGGGCAATGGTTGCTGGGGATATTGCCGGTGTGGCATAGGGGGATATTGTGGTAAATGATATGAAACCGCTTGATATTGTTGGGCTGCTTGCTGTTGTTGAACTAGCGGTTGTTGTGGGACTGCTTGTTGATATTGGGCATTTGGGACTTGCTGTTGTAACTGATGGGTGGGAACTTGTTGTTGCTGGGGGATGATAGGGATTTGTTGCTGGGGCTGATAGCAAGGGACTTGCTGTTGTTGAGGAATGATGGGTGTTTGCTGAAAGGGGACATGTGGTTGCTGTGGGGGAGGCTGTTGGAATGATGCTGCTTGCGGGTATGATGGTGGTAGTTGCTGAGGTTGGCTTTGGGTTTGGCTGATATAAGCTGGGTGCATGCCTGCGTTACTTAGAGGTGGAACAGATGTGGGAAAGCTAGAAGCAAAGGGTGATGGGGTAAGATAGCTGGGGAAAGTTGGCTGTTGAGGTGGTGGAACTTGCTGGAAGGTATTTGGGATTTGGGATGAATAGCTTGAAGCCGGCGGTGGTTGGGGTAGTTGCTGCTGTGCTGCTTGGGCGAAGGCGGTTTGTTGACTTGCAACCATAGATGTAGGGGATTGAGATGGGATCCCCCATGCTTTCATTTCTTCTTGTGTAAGGCCCCACTGAGAGATTGTGTTAGGGTGCACTGCAGCGGATGATGGAATGGTAGGAGCAACGGGAGCTTGGGACACAAATGATGGTTGAGAGAAAGGAGCTTGTTGAGGTTGTGGTTGAACAGATGCTTGTGAGGAGGAAAATGAAGGAAACACCCAAGAGAAAGATGAGGTTGGAATAGGAAGCGATTGCGCTAACCCTAAAGAAGAAGGTACAGGTGCTTGGGGGGTGAAGGGTGACGGTGCTCCTTTGATGGTGAAAGGCGTTGCTTGACTTGCGGATGGTGGTGAAGCTTTTGGTGTAAAAGCTTGCGTGAGAGGTGGAAGCTGACTTTGGGTTAAGTGTTGGATTTGGGCTTGGGCAGCCATAGCAGATGATGAAGTAAAAGGGGCATGAGATGGAGCAGATGGTGCTGCAGCTTGTGTTACGGGACTGGCGAGGCTTCCTTGCAAGAAAAGGGGAATGGTGGAAAGCTCTTGGGGTGTTTGCATGATAGGATCAGGAAATGATTGGACAAACGGAGAATACGCTTGTGCTGGAACTTGGATTGTTTTGATGGGGATGCGTGGATAGAGAGATGGTGGGATGGAGGTACTTTCTGGTAGATAATGGGCAAACGTGCTTTGCTGACATTGCGGTACAAGGGCATTGGTCGCTGGTGGGCTTTCTGGAGGATTTTCAAATGCTTGAATTGCCAACGGGGATGAAGGGATGTTTGGATCTTCACATGGGTTACTGGCTTGGATTTGGGGATTGTAGGTCATCATGGCGTTGGTGAAAAGGTTGGGATCGGATGAGGTTGTTGGTGGATAAGGATTCATGCTTCTTCTTTTCCGAGATCTGGTCTCAACAGGCATGGAGATGCAAGTGCTAAATGGATGCAAGATGTTTGGCTAAAAGATGTTGATGGATGCAAAGTTGATGAACTTCTAAAGATGATGACTTTCTAGGATGCAATGCAAGGATGGATCAAGATGGCGATGATAGAAGCTGGATGGAACGGATATGGATCAAGACGGTGGAGGAAAGATAGGTTGCTGGTGGAAAGCTGGTGAAAGATTACTGAGTGGTCAACAAATGAGCTACTGTTTGTCCCAAATGGAAGATCAGAGATATGATGGGGTCAACCTAAGATAGACTAATGATCTTCGGTCAACAAGTTTCTTATCAATACACTCCAATCTCTTGCTCGAGATGATGGCTATGCAAGGACAAGGTTTGATTTTTTTATGACAACACGTTGTGCCAAAAAGAGGATGATGGTCTCTGATCTTGGATATAGGATAGGAACAACTCAAAAGGTAGAACACTAAGTGTTGGTGGAACTCTGGATTTGGAGCAAAAGATGATGGATCTACTGTAAAGATATGGAAAGCTGATGGGGGGATGCTGGTGGAAAAGGTATTGAAGGGTGAAGGGACAATGCTCTATCTAAAGGGATAATGCAAATGACAAGGATTGATTCTAGAATGCTGGTAGGAAGATGAAATGCACTTTATGATGTTTTGAAATGCAACTAAGGTTTTGATGCTGATGCAAAGGGTGAAACTAGGATGAAACCAAGATGCAAGGCTGTTTGAGACAAGATTTCAAAATCTGAAGATGGAACAAGACATGAACAAGGATTTGGCTAATCTTCTGGCTCAAGGTTGACAAAGTGATGGTTAACTCAGAAACGGAAGGTGAATTGTTTGATGCGGGTGTTATGGGCAATGTTCTCAAGTCTGGTTTGGGACTTCTCCTCTACTTGGGTTGCTTGGATAATGGATTGATAGGTCTTGGTGTTCTTCTTGGCAACTTTTCGCTCTTGATAGGCTTGGGATTTGGGCAACTTCGCTTTAGGATGTTTGTTCTTGCTGGGCATCACTTGGAAAAGAGGCTTCTGATTTTTGAGGCAAAGGTTTCCAATGGCAAAAGTTAAAGTCAAAGCAATCTCCGCAAGGGACAAAGCAACCCTGCGGGATACAAACAAAGGCAACTGACTCTGACAAAGCTTTGAAAGTGTATGTTTCAACAAGTGTTTTCACGGAGTCTTTGACTGTCAAGCACTTCAAACAGATCTACCTAAGGAAGGTGAGTATCAAAATCGCTTGCCCACAACTTGGTATCCCCTAGAAGGGAATACAAATGGTGAGTAATCTTGAGGCGACCCGGTAAAACCCCTTGGAATCGGTCCTTGCACAAGGATTTTGATACTTTCGGATGTAGATAGGGTAGCTTCTATTTTATCAGGTTTTTAATAGTTCCGTGGAGTCTCCATACCCGGTTATGCTGACCGCTCGTGACTCACTTAAGAGCCTTGCCAATTATGCTGGGGGAGAGGAATGTTTACCATCCCCAGACACGTGTTTGGCATGAACGCCCGGCGATTAGGAGATGTAAGTGATTCTTTTGGTATTCGCTTATTTGTATACCGGCCGGGGGGGATACCGGTTTGAGGTAGTTCTCCGAGGAGGAAGCGCTTCTCCTTGGACAGGCCTCGCTAAAAGCATAACAGATGAACTTGTCCAAGTTCAAGTGTTCCACGTTGCTTACTCTAACAAGGTTTATGCAAGAATTGAAAAACTCCTACATGCACATCAAGAAGATTTTGTTCATTTTCCCAAATTTGATTAAGTGATGTTTGAACTTTGAAATGAAGACACTCGTGATTAGATTTTGATTTGTTGTTTTTTTTTTTTTCTTCCAAAATGTAAATGAATTGAACGTTTGCAAGTTCTTTCCTTTTGTGCATTCAAGATTTGGTTAGCGAGTTGATTTAAGAACTTTGAAAAAGCTTTGTTTTATCCCTTAGATCACTCAAGATTGAATTTGTTTGCTTGCTTTGAAATCTGAAACAGATGAGGGAATAGAGTTGTTCGTTCCTTTTAGTGCATTCGAGATTTGGTTTGATTTTCAAATTGACAATGACACTTAGGACCTAAGTTCATTCCTTTAGTTTCATTCGAGATTGAGTTTGACCTTTGCTGTAATAAAAGAAGTGAAAAACCAGTCCCAAGCAAAAACAAAAAGTGACACTGTCCAGCTTATAAGCGACGCTGGAAAGTGCAGAGGCGACACTTCATTTTTACAGGCGACATTCTGTACCTCAAAAGGCGACAAATAAATATGCAGAGGCGTGATTTCTTTACATGCAGGCGACAGAAGAAGAATTCTGGGACGGAACAGAAGTTATCGATCACAGGAAAATCTCAGTTATGCAGGCGTGAAAACAGAGCTCATAGGCGTCATTTCTTTCCTCAGAGGCATGATTTCATTGCAAGAAGGCGTGACTGGATTGTCTGTAGGCGACATTTCTTTTCATGAAGGTGACATTTCTTTGTTTGAAGGCGACATTTCTTTGCTGTAGGCGACATTTCTTTTCATGAAGGCGACATTTCTTTTGTTTCCTGCAAAATACAAGCATATAAAGTATAATTTCATCAAAATGATTGTGGTTTGGGTCCCACCGGGCGTGCCAGAATGTAGACTAGGATTTGTGAGTGCACCTAAACCTATTTTGAAGGCCAAAGACAAACAAACGTCATAGCATGTAATCAAATCAAATTTAATGGTAAACAAACTAAAATCAAAGCCACCTCAGTTTAAGCCTAAAACGGATGCGCCCATGCATCGTTTGATATGCTTGGATATAAATGGATGTGGGTGTCCAAACTCAAGCACTTGGAGCATGCAAGATAAATGATGATTTGAGGTTAATGAAGACCCAAAATGACACAAAATAGGTATGAGGAACCTATTTTGCCTCAAAGGCCTCAAGAACACACAAATATGCAAAGCTAAAAGATGAACTAAGATTGATTAAACAAGAAATGAATCTATGTTAATCCAATTAAGCTAATTTAGATGTGATTTAAGCTTGGAAATGATCTAAAATGATGAGTTTATGCTTATGCTAGAATGAAAATGGCATTATAACTTTGCTATTGAGTTTGAGAGTTGAAAGATGAGAGATGATTGTTTGCTCAAAGAAGTGAGGCTATTTATAGGAAAAGGGAAGGTCTTGGGTTAAAAGGATGAGTCAGAGTTAGGGCTAAGGTTAGGGTTGAGTCAAGGACAAGTGTCCTGACAAGTGTCAAGGGAGGATTGAGTTGAAAGTTTGAGGGCATGTGCACAATTTGGTAAATGTGCCCAAGGCCAAGAGGTGGCAAGGAAGGGATAAGGAGGTCTTAAATGCATAATGAATGCATGTAAGAAAGATAAGGAAGGCTTAAATGCATCCTTAAATGCATTTGCAAGAGGTGGCCAAAGAGGTGGCAATCCTTGTTGACTAAGGAGGAGGTTAGCATAAGTTTTGGTAAACCTCTTGCTAATGGAATGTGACAAGATTAGAAAGGGGATTAGGATTAGGATTAGGAGAAAGGGATGGGCAAGTGGCTTTTGGTGAGATTTAGATATTTATTAAAGGTAAATTTAATAAATATTAAATATCTAGGCTTAGGGTTTGAAGGGACTAGATTAGGGATTTGACCCTTTTAGAGGAAGGTTTAGGACTTTCTAGAAGAGTTTAGTGCTCTTTAGAATTTTGGCCAACTTTGGGATAAAAAATAAATTAAAAATAAATTAATTTATTTTTGAAGTTTTTGGGCAATTTATTAATTAAATAATTAATAAATTAGGGATAATGTCCAAATGACATTTTTAGGCTAGATTCCTTAATTAAAGATTTTTAATTAAGAGAGAGGGATTTAATGCCATAAAAATAAATAAATTAATTAAATAATTAATTAATTAATAAATGATGATGTCATCAAGGATTTTCAGAAAACAAAAATAATTTATTTTCTGAAGGATTTTTCGGTGTCTACAAAACTAACTGCAGACCTTTCCAAGAAGATTCAGGAAGCAGAATGTGTGATGGCAGTAGTAATAAAATCGGTGGAAGATCCCTCCCAGGATATTAACATATGAAATAATGTGTATCAAGGATAGATATAAAAAATTGAGAAGGCAGAGAAAGAGATGGCTAAGATAAGAACTAGACAAACTCAGGTAAGACTTGCACTAATGCCTTCATTAGATGTTCTGAATCAAAACATTAAGCAGATAAATGCCACTATTGTGACATATGATCAAGGTCCCTATATAGATTTGGAAAAGATGGAGAAGTTAAGATATGCATTATGCACCCATCTTTAGACAGTTGATGCACTAAAGGTTTTTTGGCAGCAAGAAATTGCAAACCTTCAGATTGCATACCTAGATGTACTCTCTATGTAAGTACTTGAAGATTCATTTTTTGAGCGCCTTTGTCATTAATGTCAAAGGGGGAGTAGAGTAATATGGGAGTAGTAGAGTAATATGATATAAGGAATATAGTATATGATGTACAATATTAAAAAAAGGATAAGAGTATAAGATGGAAAGTTTATGTGTAAAGATGTAGTTTAACAACTTCGCCATATTCCTTTGTTTCCATTAATGAAAAAAGGGGATATTGTTGGCAAGTTGACTATACTAGTGTATATGACTAAATTTAGTGTTTTTATTATGGAAACAAAGTCATATGAATTTTTGAGTTCAGCACAATAACTTAGAAGATCAAAATTTGGCTAAGTATGGAAGATAGAGCAGTCAGTGAAGCACCTGATGAGCAGAGCATCAACGCACGTGTGTATGATCAAGTTTTGGTATGCTCCCTTGAAGATAAGCTTTTGAGTATGTTAGTAAGCTATGGTGAAGCATGCATGGTTAGATGTGACAATATGAAGAAGTTACAACGAGTTGAAGTGACACAGACAGTAAGCAGCAGAACAAAACAGAGCATGCAACCGACAGGAAAGATTTTGATTAGTGATTATTATTTTGTTTTGTAAGGGCTATGCGCCTATTGTAAATGTGTTTTAAACATATTGATATCAATGTATGTAAACACGCTTGAGCCAATTCATTTGGAAGCATTGTATGTGTTAAGTTATAGGTCGACCTAGTAGTTAGTTTTGGTTGCGTCTATTCAACATGTATATATATAACATGCACTTTTGTATTTGAGGATATATGAAAGAGATGGAAGAGTAGAAGTATGTGAAGTATGTATTAGAGCAGTAAGAATGATATAGAGCTTTACAAGAGGTTAAAGCATCAGTGCACAAAAGGAACTGATCAGATAGAAGTGTCATAGAAGTAGTTCACCCTTGAAGATATAGTGTGTATCTGATATCTAGGAGGTTGTAGGCTTCTCTATTGAGCAGTGAGCTCTAGCAGTGAGCCTTACACCCCTAACAGGGTTTGTTACTTCAAGACTCCTAACAGGGTCTGACCTTTGACTAGGTCATTGTACTAAGCATTGTAAAGACTTCTCCTAATAGGGAAAATGAACATTAAAAGGTTCATAATACAAAGCACAATCATTAGTGGATATTAATTCCCACTGGGGTTTTTTTCCTTTGGCCAAGGTTTCCCCATAATCATATCTAGTGTTATGTGTTATGGTTTTTTACTTTATTTTCTTTAATATTCAATTCAGTAATTAAGTATTGGGCTAAGTTTCAAGAAGCAGAAAAACATTAATATTATAGAACATTGATTCACATGAACATTACAAAGAGGGCATTGAACTCTCCATATGTGTCTGTTAGGGTTCCTACACTTTCTACTTCATATGAACATTCTGAGGTTTCTACAAGAGTTTGTTTACCTTTGTATTTGATTAGTGTTGCAGGGTTTGTTTTGTGTTGCCATTTCTAAGATCTTTTGCTTGCAAGATTAAATTATTATTTTCTTATTCTTCAATTCAGTACTTTTGAACAAGTATAATCTATATTTTGATTCCTACATGACGATTCCATTCTATATTCCTTCCTTAATATCAAGCATGATTTTCTCTTGGTATTTTTTTGTAGTATTTATGTAGAATAGAAAAAACTACCAAGAAATCATAAAATCATAACTACCCATGCTTTTGCATTGTTGAAAATGAAATCATAAATTTTTGGGCAAGGAAAATCCCTTCCAAATTGGTTTTTAGTGAAAATATCAAGAATACCTTATATTCATAAATTGATAGTTGCCACTCCATCATCTCTACACCCCACATAACCTAATTTCGTTATGTATTATGCCTAAATGATTTTTTGACATCTCCACAAAAAATGGACTTAAAAATTAGAGATTATAAGTTATTAAAAAAATAATTAAATATTGTGGTTCAACAAGTCTTTAACACACACTTGGTGTGTTTTCTAGAATAACTAAATCTTCTGAATTTTTCTTGCTTATCTTATAGATTTTGTTTGACACATAAGTGCAATAAGAAAGTGATGAGTAGCTCGTCAAAATAATGGATAGGAATAGGAGCTAAGGATTATAACCATTCAACAACATACTCCTCAAAGTTTATAGATACAATTCAAATGAGAATTTATCTTCATCTATAGTATTTAGACATGTGGTGAACATTATGACCTCCTTTCTCATAATATAATTCAAATATAGCCACAATAAAGTCATAGGAAATAAGTATGTAACAACCCTAATTTTAAAATGTACATGCAATGTGGATGATGTCTAGATTGAAAGCTATAGACATAGCATCAAATTTGTTCTTAAGTTGACCGAATTACTTCATTAGTGAGGGTTTATAAGTGTAGGTGGGAGTGGTATGAGAAGCATGTTTAGAATGGATGATGTCTAGAGAGAATCAGAGATAAGAGGTAATGGATTAATAGCGGAAGAGAAAATCACACTATGTGGAGTTTTCATAAAACAATAATGAATGTTACAAGGAAAAGTGGTAGTACTTATATGAGTTTGAATAAACACTATCTAACCTAGTTCAGAAATAGATTGACACAATTTAGTAACTTCAGAAGTCACACACCTAATACACAAGCACACAATAATTATTCCACTATTTCCAATCTAAGTACATAGGGAAAGAGCACCAATAGTCGAGCCCGTTCCAATAGTCATGCACTACATTTCGCAAATTAAAATTCCACTAGAAAATCATCTATGAGATAATAGAAGCTCATTTTTTGGAAAAAAAAAAAAGTGAGCAATTAGATAAATTATGAAAGTTTATTGGTACCAACAGTGCACCATTCTTTTGGTATTTGTGAAAAATTTGCATAGTTATTTGGGTATTTGTGTAAAAGTTGCACAATTATTGGAGTATTTGTGTAAAAGTATTGGATCAATTGTGTAAACTTCTTGGTTATCCAAACAAATGGTTAATGGCGTGAAAGGGGTCATGTTTTGGGTGACACTTTGAAATGGTCACAATTTGACGCTTTGATGCTTAAAAATCTCTACAAGTAGCTTTGTTAATACCTGAAAGCTGAAAAATATTTTTTAAGTTGCCAACTAACATACAAATACAACATAAAAAAATCATTGGAATGTAACATATAGTTTAGGCTAAAAAGTTGATGCTTTGGTGAGTGTTGTAAATGCACTAACAAACGTAGTGAGCACTAATAAGTTTAGATTGTGTGCCAATTTTATGGGCCTTGGGGTCTTGACCAAGTGATAGAGTTTTGAATCTAAATAGGTCTTCAACAAGTGGGAGAATGTTTGGATTAAGGTGTCTCAACCTTAGAGTCCAAACATGCTAATTTAATTATTTATTTTATATTTTTTTACCCACATTGGAAGTTCTAAAATTAGGGAACTAGTGTCATACGTTGTTATGTTGGAACGATGACAATTTTTTGTTATGACCACATGATGGTTACTAGTTTGGTGGAAAAGTCATGGAGTTATTTTTTGGTAGTTGATATTTATGGTGGAGTTCACTTTTTGATAAGTGGTGTGAGGTAGGTCTTGCATATGGAAAGGTGACCATTATGGATTAGTTATGATTTTTTTTATATTGAAAGTTACTATGTGAAATGTGTTGTTGGGTTTAGCAAGACATTTTTTATGACACCACATACCTCTTTGGTGTTGCAATTGGTTTTAGAAATAAGGGGCACTTTCTACTTGTTTTGAGCTATATAAATATGTGGCTTCTTAGTGTAATTTGTATGATAATGTTGGATATCTTCGAAGAAGATTTTATGTGCCATATTTTCTCTAGAATTCTCTATTGTTGAATTTACTCCTAAAGAGCATTGGCTATAGGCATTGTATTGTAACCATTGTACTTGTTGATAATACAATTGAGTCTAGCTTTGTGTCACAACCTTCAAACTTCAATCTTAATATTTTTAATCATTAAATTGGATTTTCTTTTCCTTATCGAACTTTACAAGTGATAGTAGTGGTTAGAAATAATAAAAGAAAATTAAAAATACTGAGTGGAGACTAAAACTTGGAGTTAGTTTGGAAGAGGTGGAAGTTATCTCTTCGTACGTATATATGGAAGCAGTACAAGTGGCGAGGGGAGTCCCTACATTATAGGAGTTCTCAATCTTTAAACGCTATTTTTTTATATAAAATGGGGGGGAGATTGGACAGACTAGGAGTTACCTTCCTGCATGTGAGGTATGCACAAAGATAAATGAAAAAAATCCCCAATTCTTGGAGGTAGAGGTAGCATTTGTAGATAAACATTTTTGCCGTAGAAATTTTCTGAGATCGATTTATCCAACTCTTTGTCAAAGTGGATTATTTTTATGATTTATTACATATAAAATGCTCTATCTTCTTCTACCAACGACACTTTTTCTTTCATTATTACTTCTCTGTTGCGGGGTACTCAAACAAAGAATAGAAAATCAATTTTTCCATATGGCTTTCTTATAATGGATTCAACTTATTTGGATTCATTTAAAGAGGATATTGGGTCTTCAATTTCGCTATGCCTCATCTGGAATCTTGTGGTGATAAAGGATTTTTAAAGGAGATTGAAAGAATAATAAAAGTTTTGGAGAAAATAATTGGGTGCTACGAGGAGGGTTGTTTCACCTGAGCTCAACTTCATCACAGGCTTAGTGAGAATAGTCGTAATTTTACCAGGTTCCTTATATTTTACTCTTCTCCTTGCTAAACATTATAAATGATACATAAATGCTTTGAGTTTTTATAAAATTGTAGAAGGAACGAAAAATTATGTTTCTAGCCTGGAAAAGATGTAGTTGACAATCTTGTTACTAGTTTCCTCTTTGTTTATGCACCTTGATTTCTATATATGGCTATGTTCCTCAATTTAATTTGTGCACCAAAAATTTCTCTTATTATTGAGTGATTTCATTCCCTAACTTAACAATTAATACAAATGTATTCCCAAAAATTTGGATTTGGATTGACATGTGAATTTGATGTTAACCTCAGCATAATATTCATAAACGATCAACAACAACATTAAAAAAATATAGATATCATAAGAGATCATGAATATAATAGAAATTTTACAATTGCAAGACGATTCCATGACTTGATCCTTTAAAAAAATGATTTATGCTTTCATCTAAAAAATTTAATTGGACCCATGTAGGAAAAAAAAATAATTTGTGGAGAGAGAGAGAGGGAAATGAATGAAAAAATGGTGAATACTTTGGTCCCTAGTGCAAAACCCATGGCCATAAGGATAAGACCTTGATAGAACACAATTCTCTTTCTCCAATAACATTATAAGATACAAGAATGTACATTACTTTACTCCACTATATTTTGCAAGGCAAAAGAAGAGGGAAACCAAAGCGTGGGAGATATGGGAAATTGGGTGCATCAGAAAATGTCTCCATTGATTTTGAAGAATGCAGAAGTTTGTCTGGTGCATGCAAACATATGTTGTCATATAGTAAGTTTCGACAATGGGGATTGGAATTTGGGGGCAACTTAGTGTCTTCTTCATGTGATATTTGGTCTGTCAATTGATTTTTGAGAGAGAAATAATAAGTTGCTCATAATATCAGATTTTGGAATATCTTTTGACTTTTGTTTTGTTTTGTTTCTATTATCATTATTTGGACAAATGTTCAGTTATTACAAACAATTTGTTTTTATTAATTTTGTTTGAAACGTAAGATTTTATTTATTTATAGGATAAAATAGGAGATCTGAAATCTTACTTACAAAATATTGTCAAGTAGAGATATGATGACCTTATGGGTGGGTATCTTGATTAGCATTGTGACAAGATCGAATTGTATGTATGTAATACATTTAAAATTATCTAGACGTGCAAATAAAGGGCTTGGTTAACTATGGATTGTAAACTCTAAGACTTGGCCAGATCCTTTTTATGCTCAATACATCACTTCAATTTAAGACAATTATTTATTGAGATATTTCCTTGTGTGAAAACTAAATCTTATCATTATTTATGAGAATGGGGATCGATTATGAACATAGTGATGACTCTAGTTATTTCCATTAAATTAACAATTACCATGACTTGAAATATGCTTATATCTTATATGATGTGATAAGTTTGTAGCTATATTCTTGTAATATAAACAATGTGGCTGAAAGAGTAAATGCAAGCTAACTTATATTAAAGTTACTTCCTAGATGGGTGCTTGTTTAGTCAATGAGTTCTTTTGTTAATATATGTTTGGCTTTTGAAACTGAACCTTGTTACCAATCTATATGCAAATAATGTGAACCAAACCCTACTTGTAAACACCTCTACGAAAGATCAAAATTGATGTTTTCTGGATGAGCAAGGAATGTGTCTATCAAAAAAATGTTATTTTTTTAGTTCTATTTTGTATGTATTCATGACATACACGTTTATGATTCTTTATGAGTTATGATAATTCTTTTTCCTAAGAATTAAATGCATGGTTGTATTGTTTTTTAAAGCTATCTTTGACTAATCTAAAATAGTGAGAACTGAGAGATTGAAGTGTTTTATATGGTTTGAAAGGATGTCGTTTAATCCTATGGTACACACAATCATGTTTCAACATTATGATGTTATTTGATGGTATTTGAAGTTTGTATTGCTATTTTACACAATCCTATTACTTCATATAGTTTTACTTGATTAGATTTCTCTAGATGGGCTGATGGTAATTCACTCCCACAATATTCTCACCCTAGCTGACTTTTGTGAATAGGTTTATGAAGCTTCTTTCAAGAAGGACTTTCCTTTACAATTCTATACGCTTCTTTGTATTCGACATGGTGGTATTTGGTAATTTTGATGTTTTCTTTTGTCATTAGTATGGAAGTACATATTTTGATCTAATCTTTATCTTTTATTGATGTGATTCAACAATTGGTCGAAAATCTCTTAGGTTGTTATCTTGACTTCATAGTTTGTACTTGATGGGAAATCTCTTATTGTGACTCCATTACTACATTCGACATATGGTCGGCATTCCGCTTATCCTTGGACATAGGCATGCTTTATCATTTTGACAGTTATGGTCGTAATTGTACTTCTTTTATTCCTATATTATAGGGAATTTATTGGTATCTTGTCAACTTATGCATTCAAATTTGAATTGTTGACCGACTCCTTGGATTATATTCTTTTTGCTAATGTGGCATAAGTTGTCCCTATTTTAGTCTTTACACTTTGGAGTGTGAGTTTTAAAGGGTTTTCCCACTTATATATGGTGTTGTGAGCTTTTAAAAAAAAAATTAATTTTGTATGTGTTTATCTAATTTGCAATAGTTTAAGGGTTTGTAAGAGATTTTCTACATCATCTCTCCTATTAGATTTAGCATTTGGAAGCATTATTTTGTACTTTGGCTTCCTTTCATTTTCCTCTTTTGTTCCTTTATTTGGCCTCCAACTTGACATTCTCTTGTTTAGGAGAAGAGAAACATTAAAAGAATCTTGTTACATCATGAATAATTATTTTGGTAAGATGGTATTTTTAACATCTTATTCGTCAATTCAGTACTTTTGAATGATAAATATAACCTATGTTTTGATTGGACTACATGATGATTACATGCTATATTCATTCCTTTATCTCATGAATGATTTTCCCTTTCTACTTTTGTAATATTTATGTAGGGTTGATGAATAGAAAATAAATGCCAAGAACTTCTAAAATTATAACTACCCATGCTTTTGCATTGTTGAAAATGAACTCATAAATTTTTGGCTAAGAAAAATCCCTTCCAAATTGTTGTTTAGTGAAAATATCAAAAAAGCCTTGTATCCATAAATTAACAATTGCCCCTCCATCATCTCTACACCCCACTAAACCTAGTTTAATTATATATATGCCTTAATGATTTGTTGACATCTCCACAAAAAAAATGGACTTAAAAACTAAAGACTATAAGTTATAAAAATAATAATTAAATAGTGTGTTGCAACAAGTCTTTACCACACACTCGGTGTGTTTTCAAGAATTACTAAATCTTGTGAAATTTCCTTTCTTATCTTATAGATTTTGTTTGGCACATAAGTGGAATAAGAAAGTGATGACTAGCTTGTCAAAAATAATGGATAGAAATAGGAGTTAAGGATTAGAAGTATTTAACAACATACTCCTTAAAGTTCATAGATACAACTTAGATAAGAACTTATCTTCATATGTAATATCTAGACGTGTGGTGAACATTGAAACCCAACATATTGTTTAGGGTTTACAAGTGCACAATGTTAGATTTAACGACTATTGGTACACTTCCTGTATACCTTAGGTAAAATTTCCTACTCCTTTGAACATAGATATTCTTCACCAATTTGTATGATAACTAATAGCTGCAATAAACTATCATATCAAAATTATTTATTAATATGTAACTACATTGTTCATGGATGTCAAATAGACCAGTTGCAACTATCTCTGAGAAAAAATATTTTATCCTTATACTTGATGGATGTCTATACCCTATTCCAAAGCTCCCATTTTGGCATAGGTTAGGAGGATGTTAGCAAAGGTTGCAAAGTTTGGCTTTTTAACAAATGCATTTTGTGCACATCCTACAATCATAACATTCCATGAGACCACATTTCTCTCCGTCAAACAGTTCATGTGCATATCTATTCCTTTTCAGATACCTTAAGACGCCTTATTTTATACTAACAAACACATCTAAAATGAATATATATATATATATATATTCTTGAATTATTATCATTAAGTAAAGGATACACAAATTAAAGTCATAAATGCAATCATGACTTATATATTCAAATGTTCCAAGTGTTTGATGGTGTATCATAAATCCTTATGCATCTTATATACAAACAACTTCTAAGAAGACTGTTATGTGTTGTTGGAGCTGTTAAAGTATATAAAAATGCTTATAAAAAGCTTGATGAACCTGCTCTACACTAATTTCACAACCATCATTATTATAAAAGCTACATGACATTTATATAATAACGCCTTCTTTCACAACTATGTGATCTTTATATACACGTAATGTTTTCATATGATCATTTTTATAGAATCTGTAAATAAACTTCTAAACAATTTTCATCCACATTTCCGCTATTGTCTTATAGAATTAAAAAATTGAAATAAATTCCGCCCAAAAAAATATACTATTGAATGAAGTGTGGTTTATGCACAATATGATGCAATTGAAACACATTTGTATTACTTTGCAGCATAAAATAGTTAAATAGGGCTCAGATGCCCAATTTCAGCTTTCAATACTCTGATATATGGAATGAACTCTATTCTTCCTATCTTGTTTATTTTCTTCACTGCCCAATGACGTCAACTTTGTAGGAGAATCTGTCTATTGTTTGTGTTCTTGTTTCAAAGCACAGATAATGTGGGATCAAATTGGAACAAAAGAAATGAGATTGCCCTGTGTTGTGGTCCAACATTGCTGGAACACTGCTTCAGAATGCTTACAATATGCAATATTAGATTCACCATAACCCATTTCTTATGTTAAGCTCCCACCAACATTCTGATATGGAATTGTACTCATATAATCTACTACTCGCATTCTAGCATACATTTTTAATGAAAGTTTTGTATCAATTTCTATTAGAGTATTTATCTAAACTTCAAATTATATTTACAATTTATATATATTTTACAGCTAATAGTTTCAAAATACAGTAATACTAAATAATAAGCTTTCTTTACTGGCATTCATGGAGAGCTGCATGCAGCAAAGGACCTAAAACCATTAAATTATAGTCTGGTTTTAAAAAAATAGAGTGAAATCAATAACATCACACACCTGACTGGTTTATCATCTTATAGAGTTTATAGATCAGATCAAGAATATGGGTTAGTTGCATTTCAAAGATGTACGGATCTTCCTTTGATTAATCTACTAAAAAGAATTAGAAAATCCTTAGCACGGTCTAAGGAGTACACAGCAAAACCTCTTACAGAAGTGCATAATTAGGTAAAAAAATTAGAAACGGAATTCATTTAAAGAGATTTGGTAGCATAAAAATGTCTATTATGCTGGTCTCCGACTGAAACAGTGTATTCCCAATTGACCAGCTACAGACACATCCAATCCCTTACTGCTTTGGGTGCCTTTGTTCTCTTTTCTTCAGCTGCTTCCGAAACTTTCTCTCATCAGACTGGCAAATATCCAAGCAAAGCCTCTTAAGCTCTTCGGCCTCAGAAATTGATGTGCGATTGAAGACAATAAGATCCCTATAGAACTGAGATTGCAAGACCTTCATTTTCTCTTCATTTTGAAGCAGAGCCTCCTGATGAAGCTCACCATTACATACCCTGCTCCCCCATTTCTTAGCAGGGTTGATACCAAATCTCAGAATATGACCTCTCAGCAGAGATTCCACCAAACCCTCAGATTTCTCACCTTTGGGCAGAAAACAGAGCAGGCTCTGTTTCTCTGCAGGGCTAAGATACTCATTCCATGAATCCATGTTCAGAAATGCAGAGAGGTCTTCCTCATCATATATTTGGGCGGGAAGGCTGAAATCCAGAGCCATTTGAGTTGATTTCCCCTGCAAGGACGAAATAGGTTGAAGATCCCCGAGATTTGAAGATCTTTTGATCTTGCTCTTGTAGTAGTTTTCCCTAATCATGTGAAGATGATATGAGCAGTAGCCTCTTCCCTCTACATGGGGTTGGGGACAACGCCATCTTTTGCTGTCTGTTCTTCTGCAGCGTAGGTCGTCGGGTACTTCACACTCGCCCACTTTCTTTCTTGGCAGTCTCGCCATTGTTGAAGAAACAACAGATCTGCAAACCTTCGAATGGAAGACAGAAATGGAAGGGTTAAAAGGTTTTATTCTGGTTGAGGATGAAGAAAAACTTAGTATTTATAAACACTCCGCCGCGCATCCACAAGGACCGACTTTATTATTGGTTTAAACAATCCTTAGTAACTTTACATTTCCTTCAAATTAAAATGTTGTAAATATTAATTCTATTTGTTTTTTAATCAAAACTTAAATTTAATTGTTGATGTAAATAACATTTGAGAATAGACTATTAAGATGAGGAATAAAATACCATATTTAATAAGAAAGCTTAATTGTTGAGATTATAATTAGCTTATTTATATCTTTGTTGAAAAAGATAGGATGGATTTTTGGTCCATTACAAATTTAGGCGAAGAAGTTAGTAATAGTTGATAGTTAGTCCCAACAAAATTTGGAAATACCTTTGTTTGCTTAATTTAACAAAATTTAGTGTATCTATCTTGGATAAATTTATGTGAAGATTTGAAGTCATATTATAATGTGTAAAGATATCTTTTACAATGACATTGTAAAATCTCATGTGCAATGAGAAAATATAACTTTATTAATTTATATATTTTTTAAATTACATAACTCATATATTATTAAAATATAAATTAATTTTTATTTATAGTAAATACATATCACATATTAAATAAATTTGCAAAATGCCCAAATGGAACATTTCTAACATCTTCATCATTGCAAACAAAATAAAACATTCCATTGAACGTTTAAAATAGAAATGCATGATGATCAAATTTGATATCAAGAAAGGCTATGATAAGCTAAGTTGTCATTTATCGATGTTGGTAATGAAGAAATATATGTTCAATGATTCATGCTTGCAAGGGATATGCAATTGTATCTCCAAAATGTATCTTTCATCCTAGCAAGCAAAACCCTTGAGATACTTTTCCAAGAGCACCAATGGACTACGACAATGGTACCCTTTATCTAGTTTTATATTTTTCATTATGACTAAATCCTTAGAAGAGACAATGGCGTGCACTCTCCTAACTATTATTTGGAATGCAATATAGGTTGCCCACAATGTAAAACCCATCATACATCAACAATTTTTATAGTACACGACTATAAACCCTCTTTATCTTCACCTACCACTTGAAACAATTTATTTTTACTAAATTATAATTTTAATATAACTAATTTCAAATTTTGATAAATTATAATTTTACCATTTTGATTAAATCCTTGTGGTGGAACCCCTACAAAATGATTAGGCTCTCTGGTCTATCAAGCCCTTAAAAACTTTTCCTAAGTATAGAAAAACTTAAGTCCTAGCAAGTTTTCCCTTGCATTATATTTCTCTATTGACTTTCTATTTCTAGTCATAGGTCTTAATGTTATAACATTGAGCAATGAGAGTTACACTTTTATCAACCATTTTGCCTAGTAACTAATCGATCCTATCTAGCTTTCATATTTCCGTAGTTTCTTAGTCTTTTTAGTGGTCTATTCAATGAAAAAATGTGGTGGTAGGCATCTACTTGTAGGCTCTAGAGTTATTAAATTTTATAGTAACTAGGGAGTCATTATTTGAGCATTGGTATAGAAAAAAGGAAAGCTCACTTCCCTCTTAGTAATGCTTGGGTGTTGGATTTGGGTAAGATGGTGATGCACAATGTGTTCGTTCATGTTGAATTTTCCAAAGTTATTGTTCAAAGATATGATGTATAGTCAAGAAAGGTCCTAACTTGAAATGGAGTGGAAATAATTTCATTTCAAATCTCTTTTGTCTCAACATGCCAACCATCATGGCTATCAATTTTGATGATTTCAAATATATAAGTATCAAACACATAAGGATGTATATTGGTTTGTGTACATGCATAAGCATAGGGTAATGAATCAAATTCATATTTTAAAAAGGAGCCATTCAATCTTGATACTTTTGACTATTTAATCAAGACATGCCATACTCTATGTTAGGTAATTGGAGAGGATGCAAAGTTAAATATGCCAATTCACCTAATGTACATGGAAGCGAATATCCAAGATTTGGTAGTGAATGAAAGTATGATTTTTCTTCCTACCTTGATAATAAGATGCATAAGAAAATAGTATCCATTAAGGCCAACAAACATAAATTTGATATTAGATGACATTCATTGTTGTGCCATACATTTTTGAATTTTTGAAGGGGTTTGTGGCACATGTAAGTTTACAAGTCAGATAAGAAAATAAAAATTTGGCAATCTTACTCTTATCTAATATTGGACATGTATTTGGGATATAAATGGTGAAAATGTGATTTTTTAAATTTTTTTGGAAGAGCATTATGTAAGAAAACATCTATGTTGTTTTGTTAACAATGGGTCAATATTCCAAAAGAAATAATGGATTTGTAAGGCCTACAAAGAGAAACCCAAATATTGGGATTTCACATAACTAGGGAGATGAGTATTTGCATACCAATATAATTCATTTTAGGGTATATGGGTTTCATATGATCCTCACATCCTGCTTAGATATGTTCCTAGGAGGATCTTTTACTTGCATATTATCTTGTAGCTCAGTGAGTTAAATAAGGACTATCTCATAGGATAAAAAGAATGGGTATTTCTCTTCCATGTCTCTCAAATTTTGTGACTTTTTGGTAGAGAATACTTGGATGGATTGGACCAAATCTATCCAGTTTCATAGCCTTATGGAATGATGGAGGAGTTCACAAAAAAACTTTAGTTTCAAAGTATTTGTCTTTCATGCTTGAGGGTAACTATTTGATGAGCTCCCTTTGTGCATGATATGTTATTTTATGAAGATGTCACAAGGAACTTAGAAAGGAAGAAATAGTTAGGTATTGTTTGCGGATAAGAGATGAAGACAAAGGAGAATCCTACTTTCCTTGGTTTCTTTGCTAATGAGGGGATCTCAATTTTATTAATTGAGAGAATGGTTTCCCATAGAAACCTCATAACTCCACTTTAGGATAAGGGAGATTTTACTACCATAATTTAAAATTGAATGGTAGCAGAAGTAATATCAAGTTGTTGGTGTTGTAATAGAGGGACAACCTACTAAAAGATAAAGGGATATCCCTACAATGGAATGCACTCGTCCATCATAGGGCTAAAGGCCTCAATCATTCTTGTGTGACTACACAGAGTGTATTTGAATGGGTGCCCTAATTAGACACCTTAGAGTAGTAGCCTACCTGACTAACCTCTGAAAGTGTCATTATCTTTGTGCGAGGAGGGGGGAAGAATCTCTCCTGAAGATACTCACCATAAGTATCCCCTTGAAAATTTAGAGGCGGCTAATATGACATTGGAGGTCTCATTGCATAGTCTCCTTTGAACCATATTCGGTTAAGATCTTGCAAAGGAAAAATCACGAGTACCCTCTAGGGGGTGACAAGGTTGTGTGAGCCGACGAGATATCCAAGTTGTGGGAAAAGTTTTCGACACTAAGCTGATTCTGTAGGTAGATATTACTTGAGTGTCTTCGATTTGTGCTAAGACCCATGTAAATTTATGTGACTTAAAAAATTCACTAGAATATATACATTACAAAGTTATATTATTTGACATCAGATCCATTATCACTATTGTTTGGATCCTACAAGGTTTCTTTGTCCCATGCAGGACTATTTTCAAACATATGTTTTACTTGTGTTTGTGATTGAATGCTTGAAAACCAGTTCTTTCCACTGAATAAAATAACTTGACATAAAAAAAAATGAGTCAGTCGATAAGTCAAATCAATTTGAAACTAAGAAAAACATAAACTGTCATCTCTAACATGAGACTGTCATCTCCATGGATTGTCATCTAAGGCCTTAGATTGTCGTCTCTGTCAAAAAAGAGAGGGAAATCAGACCTTATAAAAGCATCAATAATACACTTTTCCACGGGTTCCTAAAATCATATGCTCTAAAAGATTTGTTTGCTTGGCTAAAATAATGTTTCTTTAGAATATGATCGATTTAGGAAAACCCAAGAAAGAAAAACTTCTAGTACCTTGAGTCTATAGGGAAAAGAAAGTTGTTGATAAAAATTCCAAAGAGAACTCACACTTGATCAAATCTATTCAATAAGGAATCAAAGACTTTGAAAATATTGACGTCATCATTTTCAACAATAGGGTTTCTTGATTTATGACTAACATCTGAATGAATCACGATCATTTTCATTTGGAGACATACGATTAGGTGAACTCTATCATTGACCAATGTTCAATCCAAATCAGTCATCCATCTTTCATACCACTGCTCCTTCCAAATATTAGGAGCAAAATTATTGTCCTTGAACTTTAATCAAACATCAATCAAATCTTGTCATCATCAATTCTATGTTGAAAGATCATAATCAAGGTGTTACTTAGGCCTTCATCCTTAGCAAACACTGCTAATCCAATTTCTTCTTTGAGACTATCAATCCACCTCAAGTAGTAAAAGCTATTTTTCTTTGTATCACTAGTCTATCTCCACGTAAATATATCCAATCAATCCTTTTGTGTTTGCATTTATCACAAGGTCTTGTCTCACTTAAGTTTGTCTCAATGATTCACCATTTAATGCTTGTTGTAATACAATCCTCGCAAACACTCATGATTCCAACATTGACCTTTGATTTGTTTCAGACTTTATATTCAAAGAGTGGGATTC
This sequence comes from Chamaecyparis obtusa, assembly GCA_027943335.1. Lineage (NCBI taxonomy): Eukaryota > Viridiplantae > Streptophyta > Pinopsida > Cupressales > Cupressaceae > Chamaecyparis > Chamaecyparis obtusa. The sequence continues at coordinate 29,195 of BSBK01006184.1, read as the reverse complement.
AATACCAATGTAATTCACACTTTGTTGAATGGGAGTAAGAGAATCAAATAGATGACTCAACAATGACTACAAAACCTATGTTCCAAAGGAAGACAATATCTATAGATGACTCTCAAGTGGTCCTCTTAAAAAAACTTGTCTTCCCAAAATAGCCACAAATCTGCAACTAACTTTCAAATTATATGTACTAAAACCCACATTAAACACTTCAATTAGGTAAACTCTTTTCTTATTTCCTCTAAATATGAATTAACTTACTACCCACCAAATCATAGGATCTAATACTCAACAATTTAAGAATATATATTATAGAATTGTAGTTTGAAAGTGTAAATCATTACATTCTTATAGAAATTACATATTGTTCTACTTAGAAGTTTTTGTTAGGGGTCTACAAAGGGTAATGCTATTATTAATGTTGCCTTCTTAGATATCTTAGTATTTGGCTAGTGCGATTTCATAAAAAGCATCCATTATACCCTCATATTCTAGAATACAACCACTACTACCTGAAGTGGATGCTATGGAATTAAATTCCATTAAACATCGTGGAAGAAAGACAAAAACCCAAAGTAAGAAGCATGAATGCAAGCTTGCTTTCAAAGAATGTAAACGATAGCAATGAGATAGAATCAATGAAAACATGTTGCAAAGATCTTAGTATGTGTAAGGGAAAATAAAGGGAAAAATAGAGTATGCATAAGAAAATAGAAAGTTGGGAGTTTAAATAATGTTAGTGGGTGGAAGAAAGGTTAAATATTGTGATATGTGGACCATTATATATACGAAAGAATGCAGGGAAACCACATAATCGCACAAGAAAGAATATTTGAATGAAAACAACCATTAGATCAAGAATATTTGAATTCGCCCATGAGATGAAGAAATTTAAGGTTCAACTTACTTGACACATCTCCTGATAATAACATTTGTTCTAGAAGAAAGGAACTTCATTTTCATTTCTCTGCACTCCTCATGGAGTTGCTTGGAAGGAAAGAGGTCTTGTGATTTTGTAGTAGAGTGATAGTAAGAACATTTGGCTTTTCCATATCTCAGCACCTTTTCTATTTATGACATCTTAGCTGTGACATATGTGATTCACTCTCAATTTTTGTCACTAGTAGAGTATGTTTGTCACTAGTTGAAATTGATTATGGTATAAAAGTATATTCATAGTAATCAAATAATTTTAACAAATAGAGATTGATAATGGCATAAAAGTATGAGCATAATAATCTAAGTTATCTTAATAAGTGGAGATTGGTTATGGTCCATAAATATATTCATTAATGTATAAGAAGATTAAATTTTTTTAGATTTAATATTGATGTGATTTAAAATATGGTAAGTGATGATTTATTCTTGTGCTAAAATTATACAATCTTATTAGGCTATTGTTGTTAAATTAATAAATGTATGGTTTGATGTTTTTGACTAACTCTTTCTAAGTGAAATATATTGATATAAACAACTCAATACATATGGTTCAACAAACCAATGAATCTTATATCAAATAACTTCTTGTCTTCAAAAGGTTCATCTAATTATTAACTAGGGATGTGTCTTCTTAAATGATATTGGCAAAAGAGATTCCTCATTTAATGCTTGTTGTAATAGAATCCTATGAAACACGCGTGATTCCAACATCGACCTTTGATTTGTTTCAGACTTTATAATCAAAGAATGGGATTCAATACCAATGTAATTCAAACTTGGTTGAATGAGAGTAAGAGAATCAAATAGATGACTTAACAATGACTACAGAACCTATGTTCCAAAGGAAGACAATATCTATAGATGACTAGATGACTAAAAACCCACATTAAACACTTCAATTAGGTAGAATCTTTTCTAATTTCCTCTAAATATGAATCAACTTACTACCCACCAAATCACAGGATCTAATACTCAACAATTTAAGAATATGTATTATAGAATTGTAGTTTGAAAGTGTAAATCATTACATTCTAATAGAAATTACATATTGTTCTTCTTAGAAGTTTTTGTTAGGGGTATACAAAGGGTAATGCTATTATTAATGTCACCTTCTTAGATATCTTAGTATTTGGCTGGTGTGTTGTCATATCTTATTTTTATAATAGCAAAGAACAAAATCAATAATCCCTTGTTTTTGTTAATAGTAAGTTTTACAAACATTGAGTTATTAAATTTATAAAAAGAATATATAATTAAACTATTTTAAAGTAGCTGAAAAGTTTCACTAGTTTAGTGCCTATAATTTATGGAATCTTTTATATGTGGTTTGTTTTTTCTTCTTCATTTTTTTTGAAGAATGTTGATACAAGGAATTTTTCCTAAAGAAAACATCATTTTCTAAATGTCCTTTTATTCACATATCTTCGTTAGTACTTGCCGATAAGGCATAATACTATTGTAATGAATTTTGGAATCATATGAACCAATGGTAAATAAGTTGTTTTTTATTTTACAAATTTATTTTATCATTCTAAAGTTTAGATGCATGTTATTTAAGTTTTTAAATTCTAAAAAATATTTTTCCTCATTATGATTGGTTAATAGATTTGAGGTGTTATACATGGATTTTTAGGAATGATTGTAGAATATGAACAATTCTTTCTCCACTTTTAAAGCTATATTAACCTGTTTTTTGGCCCATAATTGTTTTAATATTAATATTAAAAATATTATTTTTTAAACTATTTGATATATTTTTAAAAAATAAAACAATAGAAGAGTATGTTATATTGTATTGTAGTTTTTTTTTTAATAAATTAACTATAATATTTATATTATAATTATATTAATTTTCTTATTAAATTTTTTTATTATTAAAATAATAGTTAATGTCAAAATATATGTTATTATTTTAATTTTTATATTTTAATATCAAATATATACAATTAAGTCAATTATATTATTAAAAGTAAGGCATTTACAATACAATCTAATATATAATATAATAATGTATCATATATAATTAAAGAATACATTAATAAAATAAAATTAAGATTAAGAAATAATACAAATAAAATTTAAATTAGTATTTAAATTAATTATAATTTATAATTTATAATTGTTTAAATAATTATAATAAAAAAATGAAAATATTTATTGTTACAAATATACTAAAACAAATAATCATAATTATGTAATTTAATCATCAATTAAAATACATTTAATTAAAATTAAGATTATGGTTAAAAGGAACATATAATACTTTTAAGATTATGATTAGATTTCTATTCTTATAATTTCAACTATAATGCTATCAATATGATTCTAAAGTTATTACTTCTAGTGTAACTTTGTTAAACATAATAATTAAAAAATCAAAATACTATTATTTCTAGTGTAGTTTCTACTATAACTAAAAGCAGGTACGTAGTGACAATTGTTATTATTTCTGACACATATCTTAACTAAAAGATTTGAAAAAAAATCACTGTATTTTAACAAATCGGAAGAAAAAAAGTTTGAATTTTTCTTTAATACATTTTTGTAGGGAGATAAAGTATTAAAAGACAACTCAGAGATAAAGTATTAAAAAAAGCGCTTGAAATTACTTGGCAGCTCATGTAAATTACATGACCGCCTCCCTCAAAGTTTTTGTTTGAACAGAGCACCAGTATGAGAGGGGGCTGGCATTTCAATGGTGATAATTAACTTCCCAGGCCATTATATCTCTGTTGGCTACTCTGGAGAAGCATATCAAAAAGCAGCCAAAACTGAGTCACTCCATCTTGTTTTGGTTTCTCAAGTAAATTTATTTGTTTATACGGTAATATCTTTTAAAGAAAGTATGACATAGTTTTTTGGTAATATTTTTTTTAATAGGACAGACAGTCAAAGCTACCATTCTACCTTATTTAATGCCTGGAAAAGACGCTCTACAATATTTATTTCATATCATGTCAAATAAATACTGGACTTACCTACAGGTTAAATTCGTAGCGTGTTAAATATGATTTTGACTGCAACGATAAGAAAAATCCTGCTTTCAATCGAGTGCATCTTTCTTTTGTGCAAAGCCCTGGGTTTGACTTTGAATCTGAACCCTAATGTCTATCATTCATCAGAAACAGGAAGAATGAGCAAAAAACAACCAAGCAATGGTGATCTTTCGCGGGTAGCAGCTGTTCAGCCGAATGAATCTGTCCTGCCAGATTGAATTGCTTTGAATCCCAATACCTAAGGTATCTATGCCCTAGCCTTCAGCTTGGAATGGGTAGTTTCGGAAACTAATCTTTAATCAATAATTTTGTTAGATTGTGTTATTCCGACTAATACGAGGAGGACTCAAAGGTTTCCAAGTCCTACGGACACGCCCGTGCGGGCTATTGCTTATAAAAAATGTCAATTGTATCCGATACTTCTCGAATAGAAGAGCAAGAATTTTTCCCGTTCAATTTCAATATTAGAAGCCCTTTTGAGCCACCATCACAACAACACAAAATGGACGGACATGATAGGAAGAACAGCTTAATAGAAACTTCTCCTTATTGTGCTAATAGAGAATTCTCTGAAAAAGATATTGAGTATGATGATCACCCAAGTTCAATCCCAGCTAGTTATGCTTCTCATGGGCATGATTATTCTTATGATAAATATAAGCAAGATGATCACCCAGATTCAAGCCCAGTTGAGAATGCTTCCCATGTAAACACCTCCATTAGGAAGCGAAGAAAATCAGAATGCTATGATCTAACGACAGAACACTGTGAAGAGTACCGTCCAAGTAAAACAAGTAAAAAATTTAAACAGCATGGTCCCCATTTTAGAAACAAGAAAAGAAATAAAAATATATTTACAAATGAAAGAAACTTAAGGAGTGAAAGGGTACCACAAGATGATGAATTTTTCAGCACTAAGCCTTCAACTGTAACAAGCAGGAGAGCAGAAAGAGATGAAGAACCATTTGATATTTGCAGCATGCCCAATGATTTTGCACCAAGAGAGTTATTCCCTCCACCACAGAGTAATGAGACTTACGAGGAGATTCAGAACTTGATGCCTGGTATGTTTTTGCTAAAGAAATGGCTCACAAAATCTGAACAATGTAAATTAGTTAAAAAATGTCAAGAACTTGGTCTTGGGAATGGTGGATTTTTTCAACCCAGTTTTGATGATGGTAAAAAAATGTGTTTGAGGATGATGTGCCTTGGCGTGAACTGGAATCACAAAACATATAAATATGAAGAAATTCGAGCACATGATAATGCACAGCCTCCACTCATTCCTTCAAACTTTGTTCCCTTGGTTCACAGGGCCATTGAGGATTCTCGCAGTAAACTCAGAATGGACCACAATATAACCCAAGAAGAGTCGTTAAAAGCTTTGCCTGGCCTAGACCCTGATGTTTGCATTGTTAATTTCTATGAGGAGAGTGGAAGATTAGGACTACATCGGGACAAAGATGAAAGCCGAGCAAGTCTTGAAAAAGGTTTACCTGTGGTATCATTTAGTATTGGTGACACTGCAGAGTTTTGTTATGGAAAGGAGAGGAAATTTGAAAAACTTAATAAGATCAAGTTGGAGTCTGGAGATGTTCTAATCTTTGGAGGAGAATCAAGGCTTGTTTTCCATAGCGTCACTGGTTTGTACTCTGGCACTGCTCCCCACTGGCTTACTGAAAACACTGGCTTACTGTGCCCTGGCCGACTAAATCTCACTTTCAGGCAGATATCTATATGACAGAATGTTGATTTTATGTATGATTGCCCACCATAAAGAGAAAGAGTACTGAGTTGTCATCTTAGTGGGAAAAGATCAAGATGTGCAGAATCAAATTAATTAATTGATTACTCTTTTAAGTAGCACCGGCTTTATCATCTATGTGGATTTAATATGATTAAATGATTCAATTTCAGTTAATTGGTTTTCTGAACTCAATTAGTCCTGCCTACAGGAGGGATAGTTTGCACTGATGACTGCGCCGACATAAAACTTAAAATTAGCCACTTAATGTTTCTATTTTTCTCCCATTTATACATAAGAAAATTATCACCATATAATTGTCATTGGTTTCAAGAATTTTTCCTGAATAGATTTTCGAATTTCTGATTAGTAAAATCAAGCAAAATCATAAATCATGCAATAAGAAAAATTTAAACTGTTTTGTAATGTTTTTCTGAGCAGGTAATGGTAGTTTTCAAATTCCTTTGTATTGGCAGCTGAAAGGTTAACTAGCACGTAGCATACAGGTGTAGGGCATTAGATATAGATATTAAGCCAACTTTTGAATTGCATGTGAGGTTTTTTGCATGGCTCCCTTTCCTGTGTAAGATGATCTCTAATTCTAAATTCACAACATGATATCTAATTCATATTGCTGGATTCTCCTCTGTTTAGTCCTTCATGGTGATGGATAGGGTTTGCAGTTGCAGAAGAAAATTACACTAGTCTCAAGCATTCCAGACACCAGTAATTATGTAACCGAAGGCAGGCTGACTTCCGAGTCAGTTTTCTTCAGGGAGGCGTCGCCTCCCTGCATTTTTAGTTTGTTTTTGTTGCTGCCTTTTTTCTGAGGCATCGATCCTATTTTGGTTGTGCTGTGGTGTTTAGTAGTGAAGTGGGGGTCAAGTTATTTATAGAGTTTTTTTTTTGGCTTAGGAGTTCCAGATTTAGGAAAGGAGTTCAAGAAGTTTTTTTTACACAGTTTTTGCTCTGTATTAATTTTGGCGTTCTGAACTGAAGAGATGGAGAATATAAATAAATTTTGAATTCAGTTGAACTATTTTCTTGGTATTCTTTTTGTTCTCGGGAGTTCAGTTAGAGCTGACTTGCAGGGCAGAGGCCTTTATCTGCGTCAAGTAAGCAGATATTCATTCATGAGGCAAGCCACACCTTGTATTGTGTTGGATAGGGTTTGAAGTTGCAAAAGAACATTGCTCTTATCAGTCATCAATCGTGATTCCATCAAAATAGATCCTTCATCCATCAACAATCAATCACACATGAAATAAAGCAAATAATCAATCAGCAAGATCAAGCAAATAATTCAGCAATCAAACATCTCCCCATCAAATCAGCATTCATTCAATCATCATTCACCTTTGTATTAAACCAGAATTCATCACTCATCAATCATCAGTCATGTATCACTTAATCATCACTCACCAATACCTCAAATCGTTAATCAATCAATGACTGAAGTACAATCATACCAAGAGACATTCAGCAGATGGAAAATAATCAGCAAGCAAATACCATTAATCAAGGAAAGTTGATCAAGAAGACTGAAGCACTCATATAAGAATAAGTAAATATAATCTCGGCTCATAGGAGTCTAGGAGCAAAATACATCAAAGGAAGTAATCTACGATCAGACATAATACAGCAGTCTGATATTATTTCAGATCTGCCCATCTCAGCACTCTCATTCTTACAATCAATTGTGATATATATATATATATATATATAATATGCTCAAGTGTATACGCATATGATAGAATATAAGATATGTCTGACTGTCCAAAATTCATTGTGTAGGAAGGGCATGGGGTGTAAGAGAAGGGTTATAAGAAGGTTATCTAAGTAGGCCACCCTCAAGATGACCATATAGCGGACTCTTAAGGTCAAGAGGGCTTTGGCATTCATTCCGCCCCTGGGCTTAGATAGAAGAACTAGGAAACCCCCTTATGACCTCTGCCCAACTCTGCAATGATGGCACCTATCTTTAGGTGAATAGGACATTGATAGGAAAAGCAGGTACAAGCAACCCACTAAGTAGGCCACCTTTGTGGATATCCATATTGACTGCCCACCAAGGCCAAGGAGGGTCTAGCTTTCACTCTATTCTTGGGCTGAGGGTAGAAATGACTTTGGGCCGACCTATCATGTTTCTTCCTCCAAATCCTAATATGCTTGTATAATAAAATTGATATTATATGAATGTGATGTGATCTCTTTAGCCCTAATAATTGGAAGTATGAATATCAATACATATACATATATGTACATGTTTCTTATGTTATGATAGCAGTTGCAAATCTAGGATCACATTGGTTAAAGAGATATTTTACTGGGTAAGATGTAACCTTACCCCTATTTTGTTGCAACTTAGGAAGGGGACATTACAAAGAATTTATCTTCATATGTAATATCTAGACGTGGAATGAACATTATGGCCTCCTTTTCTGTAATATAATTTAAATATAGCCACAATAAAATCATGGGAAATGAGTGTGTAACAACCTCAAATGCTAAATGTGTGCAACGTGGATGATTATATGTAATATCTAGAGTAATTCTTAAGTTGATCGAACTACCTCACTAGTGTATTGAAGGTTTATAAGTGTAGTTAGTAGTGGTATGGGAAGCATGGGTAGAGTGGATGATGTTTAAAGAGAGTGAGAAATAAGAGGGGATGGAATGATAGCGGAAGAGAAAATCACACAATAAATATAGAGTTGTCCCAAGGAGGAATGGTACAAGGTACAGTGGGAGTACTAATGGATAATACTAGTTTGGAAATAGATCGTGACAATTTAATAACATCACAAGTCACACAAATTATGAGCATACACAAAATAATTATTTCACCAATTTCACCCTAAATACACAACTTATCTAAACCTTCATAACTCTCTTAACTTATCTAAACCTTCGTAACTCCCTTGAACTCAGATATTCTTCGCTAATTTGTATGGAAAATTGTAGCCACAATTCCCTATTATATCAAAATTATCTCTGAATATGTAGCTACATTGTGCATAAATGTCTACTAGAGCAGTTGCAACTACATCTAAGAAAATTCTCTATCCTTATGCTTGATGAATGTCTGTACCATGTTCCAAAGCTCCCATTTGGCACAGGCTGGGAGGATGGTGGCAAATGTTGTATGTCTGGCTTCACACCTGCTAATTGCATTTTGTTGCAAGTTTCTAAAGCCTTTGGAGAAAATTCATTTTGTTAATATCGTGCAATCAGGGCTTTCCATGGGACCACATTTCTTTGAGTCATTTTGTCAAAAAGTTTACATGCCTTATCCATGCTTCCAAATTTTGCACGTCCTACGATCATGGTATTCTGTCAAACAGTTAGCGTGCCATGTCTACGGTTACACTTTTTGGCATGCACGTCTACCAGGGCAGTTGCAGGTACATCATCTGACAAATTTCCTCTAACGATTTATATACCATGTTCCCATTTTGGCACAGGTTGGGAGGATGATGGCAAAGGCTGAGGATTCTGGGTTTACACCTACGCATTTGGTTGGAAGTTTCCAAATCCTTCTCAACAAATGCACTTTGTGCATATCCTGCAATCATTGCATTCCATGAGACCACATTTCTTTGAGGCATCTCGTCAAACAGTTCACATGCCTTGCCTAGGCTTGCATTCTATAATATCTGAGAATGATCACCCTTCCATTATGATTTGATGGGATATAGGACAATGGTTTCTGCAACACTTAGAATGTTTCATTTATTGTAATTATATATTCTTATATTCTTATGTTATATTCCTTGCATTTTAATTTTTAATTAATGGTTGCCGTATATAGGCATTACGAAATATCTTTATAGAGCAAGAGGTTTTATGAAGTTAAAAAAGATTTCTACACATTAATTAGAATTTATATTTTTATGGAGTGGGAGGTTTCATGAAGTCAAAAGAAGATTATTACTCAATTAATTAGAATCTTTTCCTCAAAATTAGCAGCCCTCTAGCCCCACCAACTTAGGTTTTTATTTGATCTCCCACCTTTAAATAATCATAAAGTATCTCTAAAATATTTTAGGAGGCCTTCTACATGAGACTACACCCTAAGAGTTCCTTTTTCTAATTGTGTTTTTGGTAATCTTGGTTGACAATATCGTTCTACCATTAAACTACATAGTTAAATGACATGAAATGTATTCAAAGTTAATATTTGAGCCATTTTTGTAAGAGAGCATAAGATTATATATGTATGAATATGGACACCATCTAGAATTGGGAATAATACTTGTAATGGACATAATGATAAAAAAAAATATTTGTAATAAATTGTAATATATTGTGAACAGTATTTTGCATAGCATTGAAGAAAATAATATATGACATAATAACATAAAAATATCAGAATATAATATGTTGCATATGCTTGCACTTGAATCATTATGATAATTTCACGATAACCTATGATTTTATGAAAACAAAATTATGGCCAATTTAGTAGGATAATAATTGATGATATATGATTTTATGTAAACAAAAATATTGTTAATCCAATGAGATAATAATAGATGACAAGAATAAGTATGAATTTATGACAATGACAGTACTAGTTCGGCATTAACAACTAGAAAATAATAAGTTTGAATTTATGTCAGTTATAATACAAATTTCACATTAACAACTACAACTACAATTGCATAAGATACCAAGGATCCCATAAAAATTATTTTCATGTTTTCTATTCTCTTTCCAACTTATAAACATTTAACACGACACAAACAACAAAACTCGAATCTAATATTTAATATAGTTAAAAATTCCTCGTGGGTTATCACCAAAACATCATGGCTCTCTAAGAATGAATAAGAATAAAACAATTTTACAAAAGAAAATTAATAGAATGATGTTCTTTTTTTGAGGCCATTAAATTATAGTTCAAGTTTTCAAAAATTGACCGAAGTTAATAATAATACACACTAAGTTAATAGGCACTAGTACATTTGACCCACATTTTCGACCCAACATTAAAATGATTTTCCTTGGTCGGTTAATAGAAGGAGAAATTTGATATTTTTTTTAATCTATTCCCGTGTTGGTCGGAATTACGACCATTCCAGGTGGTTGTAATTCCGACCAACACGGGAATATAACTAAAAAAAAAAATACACGGTTTTATTTTATTTCATTTTGGCAGTTATAGTCTATGAGCAAAGGAGTGGTGAAGGAGGGCAGCTGTCGACACCGCCTATACACATCTAGCCTGTAAGTTTTGGCATCTCCTTCTCTTCCACATTACTATTCTCAAACCCAAGCAAGCATCGAGAGGAATAGACATTCGAATCCAACCATTTCATTGCAATCTTGGTAAGAGATTCGATGTTTTTGGCATTTGCTTAATCAAGGGTACATTTTTTTTTCTTTTTCGAATTGTTTTCATTTGTGTTTTCTTTGTAGTTCTTAAGTAACGGGTTTGAAACCCTAATCTTTGGACTTGGAATCTCAAATGCATTCATTCTACATTATTTACCCTCTTCAATGGCATCGGTTTTCTTTCTATAATGTCATATATCTGCCACTTCTAATGGTGTTCATGCCACCATTAGAAGTGGCGTGAATTTCCAGAGAGAAGGGCAGCACTCCCGGAACTAATCCCCTTTAGAATAGTAGGGCCAGGTAATGAAATTCCTTCTAAGCACCGATGAGTAGAGAGAAAGCTCATTCCAAAACAATCAATCCCCTATGGGACGGTTGGGCTATGGGCGATATGAATAAGGCTGTGTCATGTTGCATTTCTTGCAAAAATCAAAAGTGAAAAAAATTGGTCAAAAAATCAAAAGAGGAGGCATGAAGAAAACAATTAAAAAAATGCCTTAACAAATGCATGCATTCCTTTTCCACATTCCCCATTGTGAAACCAACATCATAAAGTCCATCAATACACTCCTCCTTGCTTGCATTTTCTCACATAGTTAGATTTTTTTACCTTATTTTGATGCCTCCTCGTGCACTAGGGAATATTCCCTTGAATATGCCTAGTCACATGCAATGTTTTCACCATAAATTATTTTTCAACGAAGGAAAACCCTAGTATTAGAGGGAACATTACAACAAAAGAGATATTTTTCAAGTGACCAACATATTCCAAGAATATTCTGAGGAGAATCTAGAATTTTTTGCTCATGCGATGAACGTCGCTGCCGCTGCTGGGTTTCCCGCCCAGCGTTTTGAACGCTTGGGCGCTGAGGCCAGTGCCAGTCCTCCTCCGTCTACAGGCTTTGATCACTTCGCACCTGGGTCTTCTTCGCAGGTGTCTTTGGGTGCTGCTAATTCTACAGGTTTGAGTGGTGTTGTCCCTGTGTCTGCGGGTGTTGCAGTGTGTAAGGAAACTCAGGTGCGGAAACAACTTCCTACGCTAATCTCTATAGGAGAGTATTGTGCAAATTCTTATAAATCCTTACAGTTTCAAATTCGTTAACTACTTTAACAAAGATATTGCAACCACGTACCATACATACAGAAAAATAAAGAATGACACAATGATATACCCTGGGGAAAACCTTTCGGTAAAAAACCCCAGCACTCCAAAACCTGCACAATGTATTATCTTCAACACAAAGATTACAATACACTTGCAATGCAAGTTATTTCAGGAAATGAGAGACAAAGCCAACAAGACTTAAATTTTTGTTATATCTCTCCCATAGGAGCAGCATCATATATATAGACTCCTCTGGACCCAAAAATAGGCACAACCACCAAGACCCATGCACAAAGCCACATGTACACAGTTGTTACATGCAATCCCAAGAATAGGCGTCCATCCCTAGAATAGACTATGATAGCTTGTCATAGAATCCGCCAAAAATAACGGTCACAAGAGAAGTGTAAGAGAATCTGTTATACCAACCTATTTTTGACATATTCTCTTACACACACCAACCACTTCTTCTTGGGCGCCCAAATAGGCCCAAGTCATAAGATGCTCTTACACCTGTCATAGCACATTCTTTAAATAGTTCTTACACTTCATAGGAATTTGTCATGACCGTTTCAGTCATGATCTCCTTACGCACAAGATGCCGACACATCAAGTGGAGTGACATATCAACATGCCAACTAGACATGTACACTCACACTTAATTGCATTATTTGCAAAAAATACATTTACAAAACAAATAATAAGAATAGGAATTATCCAAGGTTGAGACACCTTATTCCTAACATTCTCCCACTTGTCGAACACCTTGTAAGAGCAACAGGAACATAACATGAACTTTAACCACTATAGGCCAAAAGGCCCATAGACTCCGAACACCATCTGAACTTCTCAGTGCCCACTGGTTTCGTTAATGCATCTGCAACATTCTTCACAGTATCTACCTTCTCCAAATTTACCTTTCCATCTTCCACCATATCTCTCACAAAGTGAAACTGCACATCAATGTGCTTCGTTTTGGCATGGAAAGTTGGATTCTTTGCAAGACAAATAGCGCTCTGACTGTCACACCAAATAGTAATTTATTCTGCATCAACACCAACATCAAAACACAATCTTCTAAGCCAAATGACTTCTTTACAAGCATGAGTAGCAGCCATGTACTCAGCTTATGTAGTGGACAAAGCAACCACAGGTTGTCGCTTACTCATCCAACTAATGGCACCACCAAACATAGTGAACACATAAGCACTGGTGGATCTCCTGCTGTCAATATCACCTGCCCAATCTGAATCCACAAACCCACGAATACAAAATGAATTCGGAGATCTAGAAGAGTTACCATGATAACATATGGAGTAATCTGATGTACCCCTCAAATATCTGAATACTCGCTTAACTGCATCCCAATGTACCCATCCAGGATTAGCCATAAACTGACTCAGGACTCCCACTGCTTGGGCAATGTCTAGTCTAGTACAGACCATAGCATACATAAGACTGCCAACTGCACTAGCATAAGGTACTCTACTCATGTCCTCCACCTCACTAGGAGATTTTGGACAATCATCTACAGATAACTTTGTTCCCACAGAAATAGGAACACATAGTGGTCTACAATCTGCCATGCTGAACCTGTCCAACACAGACTTCACATACTTACTTTGACTCAACCAAAGTTTTTTGTTAGACCTGTCTCTACTTATTTCCATACCCAAGATGTACCTAGCTGCCCCAAGATCTTTCATCTCAAAGTGTGCTGACAACTGAGATTTAAAATCAGAAATCATACCCTTACCTTTCCCAAACAGCAACATATCATCAACATATAATGCAACAATAAGAAGGTGATCATTTTCAACTCTGAAATAAACACAATGATTTGATTTTGATCTTACAAATCTAATTGACAACACAAAGGCATCAAACTTAAGGTACCACATCCTAGGAGATTGCTTCAAACCATATAGAGATTTCTTTAATCTGCAAACTAAGGATTCTTTACCTTTAACAATGTAGTGCTCAGGCTGTGACATATAAATCTCTTTCTCCAAATCACCATAAGGAAAGCTATCTTCACATCCATCTGTTCTATCTCTAAATCATATGATGCAGCAAGAGATAACATAAATCTAATGGATGTCAACTTTGCAACAGGAGAGAATATTTCACCATAATCTATTCCCTCTACCTGTGAATACCCCTTTGCAACCACTCTAGCTTTGTACCTTTCAACATTGCCATCTGCACAGAATTTCTTCTTGAACACCCATTTACAGCCAACAGATTTTCTCCCTTTAGGCAAAGGTACAAGGTCCCAAGTTTTTTTTTTCTCCAATGAAGCCATCTCATCATCCATAGCCTCAATCTAGGAACTTGCATCTTCCATGCCCAAAGCCTCTTTCACAGATCTAGGCTCATCAGTGTTAGTAATCAAAGCAAAGGCACAACTAGAATCTAACATAGAATAACCAAACCTTTCTGGTTGCTTTCTTTCTCTCATGGATCTCCTCAAGGGCTGAGGTTGAGGTTGTTCTTCCTCTTCTTCCGAACTATCAGAGCTGCTAGAGCTCTCCTCATCATTAGACCCAACATGGTCTCTCTGTTCAGTCTTCTCAGGGGTAGGAGGCAACTGAACAACATCTTTTTCCTTTTCTTTTTCATTTGGTTGTAGCACAATAGGAGAAGATGTTAGCTCTCTGAAAATAACATTTCTACTATACAACACCTTACTAGTCACAGGATCCCAAAGCTTGTATCCTTTCACACTAGCACTGTATCCGATGAAAATACATTTAATAGCTTTGTTTTCCAACTTAGATCTTTTCTCCTTTGGAACATGTGCATAAGCTTCACAACCAAAAACACGAAGATGTCTAATTGAAGGCTTCTTACCAGACCACACCTCCATGGGTGTCTTACCAACAAGGGCTAATGTAGGAGATCTGTTAACCAGATAGCAAGCAGTGGCCACAGCTTCGGCCCAAAACCTTTGTTTTAAACCAGCTCCACTAAGCATACTCCTAGCCTTCTCCATCAGTGTCCTGTTCATTCTCTCTGCAACTCCATTTTGCTGTGGGGTATAAGGAGTTGTCTTATGCCTCTCGATACCTTGTTCTTTACAGAACTGTTCAAACTCTGCTGAGCAAAACTCACCACCATTGTCAGTTCTCACACACTTAATCTTCTTACTAGTCTGATTCTCTACAAGAGCTTTAAATTCCTTGAACCGACTAAAGACTTGTGTCTTACTTTTAAGGAAATAAATCCACGTCCTTCTACTGTAATCATCTATGAAAGATACAAAAAATACAGACTTGGAGATTGAATGAACTTTTACAGGACCAAATACATCAGAATGAATAAGATCCAAAACATCAGAAGATTTGTGAGAACTAGAGTAAAACTGAACACGATTTTATTTACCATAGACACAGTGTTCGCAGAAGTCAAATTCAAGATTGCAATCATTTAACCCCTCAACGAGATTTTTATTTTTCAGGGTTCTGAGACCCTTTTCACCAATGTGGCCAAATCTCATATGCCACAACATTGTCTTTTCTGCAGGAAGCTTACCTTCCAAAGTATTTGCACTACCATCATAACCAATAGCCACAGACTTCTTCACTGCTTGTTTAGATGGCGAGGATGAAGAACTATTACATAGAGGAATACATGCATCTAGCTGAAATAAGGTACCTCTCCTAGTACCCCTTGCAAGCACTATCAATCCTCTCATCATCTTGCATCCTTTTTTCGAAAAAACAACTTGCACACCTACATCATTTAGCATACTTACAGATAATAGGTTTCGTGCCAAACCCAGAATGTGCATAACTTTGTTGATTCCCTTTACTCGTCCATCAAGAAATTTGATAGTGACCCTTCCGCGTCCAACTATCTTCAGGTGAGAATCATCACCCAAGTACACCTTTCCACCATCGAACTCTTCATATTTTGAGAACCAGTTTCGATGAGAGGTCATGTGAAAAGATGCACCCGAGTCAACCAACCACACATCATCAGATGCATGGGCTGCCAAAGCTGCGATGAATGCATCACCATCTTCTTGAGATCTTTCTGAAGCTGAATATGAACCTTTCTTCTTCTTCTTCGGCTCTTTGCAGTCTTTACGAAAGTGCCTAGATTTATCACAGTTCCAACATTTTGCCTTGGACTTATTGGAAGTCTTTGACTTCCCACGGGATTTGGATCTACCCTTATTGTCAGACTTATTGTCATTTTTCTTCCCTCTTTCAGTGGATCTCCCACGAACAACAAGGGCTTCTTTTTCCGAAATGGAAGCCTTTCTCCACATCTCCTCTGATAGCAGCGAAGACACCACAACATCCATTTTGAAGGTGACTAAAGTGCTTTCGAGAGCCATCACAAGATGGTCCCATGAATCCGGTAAAGAACACAAAAGTGTGTAGCAACGATCCTCCTCCTCTAACTTGACACCAGTTGATGTCAATTGTGCAGCCAACATATTAAATGCATTTAAATGATCTGTTAAGGATCCACCTTCCTCCATTCGCAGAGAGTACAACTTCTTCCTCAGGAACAACTTGTTCACCAGAGATTTGGCCTAATACATGGCCGCAAGTCTTTCTCACAAACTATTTGCAGTTTTCTCATCTAGAACATTCAGAAGGACTGCATCAGTTAAACAGAGTCTTATGAGACCCTTAGCTTTATGGTCTTTGATATCCCAATCTGCTTAAGCTATAATTGCTGGTCTTGTAGCACTTGAAGTCGCTTCCCATAGGTCACGATCTTCCAACATGTCTTCCATCTTGAATTTCCACAACTCGAAATTAGTGCCATTAAATTTCTCCACCTCCATTCTTCCATATGATGAACTTGCCATCTCAATCTGCAAATAAGATTCATAATGCTCTGCAAAAAACTCCCACTCAAATTTGAGATCAGCTCAAAAAACCCTACCCAACAACTAGGATCAAAAGTTGATCAAGCTCTGATACCACTTGTAAGGAAACTCAGGTGCGGAAATAGCTTCCTACGCTAATCTCTATAGGAGAGTATTGTGCAAATTCTTATAAATCCTTACAATTTCAGATTCGTTACCTACTTTAACAAAGATATTGCAACCACATACCATACATACAGAAAAATAGAGAATGACACAATGATATACCCTAGGGAAAACCTTTCGGTAAAAAACCCCAGCACTCCAAAACTTGCATAATGTATTATCTTCAACACAAAGATTACAATACACTTGCAATGCAAGTTCTTTCAAGAAATGAGAGACAAAGCCAACAAGACTAAAATTTTTGTTATATCTCTCCTATAGGAGCAGCATCATATATATAGACTCCTCTGGACCCAAAAATAGGCACAACCACCAAGACCCATGCACAAAGCCACATGTACACAGTTGTTACATGCAATCCCAAGAATAGACGTCCATCCCTAGAATAGACTATGACAGCTTGTCATAGAATCCGCCAAAAATAACGGTCACAAGAGAAGTGTAAGAGAATCTGTCATACCAACCTATTTTTGGCATATTCTCTTACACACACCAACCACTTTTTCTTGGGCGCCCAAATAGGCCCAAGTCATAAGATGCTCTTACACCTGTCATAGCACATTCCTTAAATAGTTCTTACACGTCATAAGAATCCGTCATGACCATTTCAGTCATGATCTCCTTACGCACAAGATGTCGACACATCAAGTGGAGTGACACATCAACATGCCAACTAGACATGTACACTCACACTTAATTACATTATTTGCAAAAAATACATTTACAAAACAAATAATAAGAATAGGAATTATCCAAGGTTGAGACACCTTATTCCTAACACAGTGTCCTATGCCGATGTTGCGGCCTATGAAGCAGGTATCCATGGCCCCGCCCCTTTTGGTAGGGGGGTTCCCGGTCTCCTCTTGTGCAACCGGTTTCGGTTTGTAAACCTATTAGGGCAAAGCTTGATTCTGAAACTGTGGATGAGATTGTTAAAAATGCTGATGACTTTTCTTCTCATGCTGCTATTTTTTTTGTTTTAGGGGCTTCTGGCCCTCACTCTTTGATTTGCATGCTTGGATCTCCAAGAATTGGGAGCCCATTCTATCTGATGCGGTTCAGATATACCCTGTGGCAAGAGGGTTTTTCATTGTTAAGTTTGAAAATGCTGATGATAGGAAAACAATCTTGTGTGATAACTGCTTCACTTGGGAGGAGCGTTTTCCCCTGATGGCCAAACCCTGGTATCAGGGGTTTGATCCTCTTTCAAAAACTTTCAATAAAGTACCCTTATGGGTAAGGCTGCTGAATCTTCCCCTCCACCTCTGGCTGGATTCGGTTTTGGAAACTGTGGGTGAGGCTTTAGGGGACTTCCAAATGGTGGACTCAGATTCCTCTAAAATTTTTAAGACTACTTATGCTCATATTCTAGTGGAGATTGATGTTTCTAAGGGTCTCCCTGAGCAGATTGCTTTGGATTCTCCTGTGGGCTCTTGGATTCAAAATTTGGATTATGAGAATATTCCGTTCAGATGCAGGAAGTGTCACAAGACTGGACACCTTGCTGCTCAGTGCTTATCTAACAAAAGAAAATCAAAGAAATTGCCCTCTTGGTGGGCGGGGGCCTCGGACCACCACTATACAGTTCGAAAATCCTCTAAGGAGGGGGGCTCGAGTTTGAGCCCATCTCGAAATGATCAGGCTTTGGATGGTGCTTCAGTCGACGCTTCGACTGCTTTTGATGCTGTCTTTGCTGGTGGTGGTGTTGGCTTTGATGTGGCTCTGTCTCATGAGGTAGCTGATGTCCTTCTTGGTGTTGCTTCTACTTCCCCTATCCAAATTGCTGACGATGCCCCTGTCTAGTCCGCTAGTGCTGTCTCTATTTCTGCAGCCTTGTCCATGAACGTTGTTGCTGTCTTTGGTCCTGATGCTACTTTAGGTGTGGGAGCTATGCGCTCTTCTATGACCTGCCCTTTTGTGGGCTTGTCTAGCTCTTCTTTGGCTTGGCAGAAGGATGTCAAAAAGGTGGAGGATGGATGGACAACAGTGAAGGGAAAATTTTTTAAACCTTCCACTCCTTTTGATATGAACTTACGTTCACATAAGAATGGGCAAAAATGTAAATCTTGATTGCCCTTGGTTGGTTTTTGGTGTGGGCTTCTGTCCACTTGGTAGGAACACTAGTTTGTTCCTTCTATTTGTTTAGTGGGGCACCACAATTGTATTGGTTCTTAACTGCAAAATCTGTCTATGCTCTTGTATAAGGTTTCGACTCCTTTCAAAACTTGTTTTTACGTAATCAAAACATATTCCAAGAATATTTGGATAATATTATGTGTGTTATTAGCATATACTAGCGGCCCCTTCTTTAACTTTTTTCATCTATTTTTGTTAATTGGCAAAAAATACCTCAATCAGGAAAATAGATATCCTTGGAATGATGGTTCAAAGCACTTTCTAGTGGTCTTGGTCTAATTGTTATCTTTAGCTTAATATTTTTGCTATACTCAATCAAAGTCATATTTTTAGTTTTACCTTCTGATCATGTTTTTTCATGACTATATCCATATTTTTTATTCTTATGATTTTGGAAATGTGACTCATATCTCTTCAAATTTATAAATACACTTTTGCATAGTTTTCATTAGGTAAATTTTATTTAGATTTTTTTGTTTTCACTATCTAATCAATTACTTAGAAATTTTAGTGCTTGGAATGGGTCTTTTTGTTGGAGAGAACTTTATTTGGCCCACTTTATATGTAATAAGGTTTTTTTATGGTTTGAATATTTTATTTTGAGGAGGTATCATGGGTTTTTCTATTCATTCTTCAATTGTTATTTTGGAAACATGACATCCTAAACACATCTTGGGTGGCTATATATTTTCCCATATTTATATGGAAGCATACTGAAGAAATCAATTTAGGAGGTAGAACAATTTATGGTGATATCACAAACCATGTTTTAGGAGTGGTTTTCACTAGTGTTGACCATGACACTATGTTTTCTATATCGAACCTTGAATGTCCTTGGACACATTGGAATAGACTTTGGGAGATGAATGGAGACCCTCATATCTCTCCATTGCCAGAGGATCTTGTACAATATTTGGTTAGATTCCCCTTTTACATTTATATTTTATCTCTTTTAATTATGATACTTTAGTTTACCTTGATTATATCATAGGTCTTTTATATTCTAATGATCTGGACAAATAATTTTCTTCATGTACCTACTCCTCGCTTTGACCACCTTTACCTTTACGGTACTACCTAATGAGCCATACCACCATGTAACATATGTTTTGATACAATAAAATGTAAATTTTTGGCAATAGCCATGTTCCTGCCCGTGAGGGTACAATCTCCATTTTGGAAGACTTAAAAACTTTCTTTCATTGAAATGTGTTGGGAATTACTGTGGTTAATATGGTAGTTCATTCCTATGAATGTTTTATATCATTTTGGTGAAGTCTAAAACAAAGATTCCCTATTTTGGGACCGACTGTTCTAATAGTGACCCTGTGCAATAGTCATTTGCTTGGATCAATGATGGATAGGTGTGTTCCATCACTACCATGAATGGTAGGATATGTGGGAAAGGGATAATATGATAGTGTAGGCTTATTTGATAGTGTAGTTTTGTAATGACTGTTCCTGTACTCAGACCTTGATTGGTCCAATGGCAAGTGACCCTTTAATCAACAACTTTATGCAATCAGAGATCTTTGCATCTCTTCCCTGTTCATCCCTGCAAATTAAAATTCATTGAAAGCATTCAATAAATAAAAATAGCCCTTCCTACATCCTCTACCATCCATGATAGTGTAGGCTCTCAAATCCATTATTGCATCAAGTAGAATTGATTGTTGCCAATGTCCTTGTACAGGAATAGTCATTACAAAATAGGGAATAACCATTATAAATCTTCACAAAAACCATTTAAATCAATGTAGGGATGAATGACAATCATAATAAAATTCATTTCAATCCATTTTTGCAATGAAAGAGACATTTTTGAGACCCAATACATCGATTGTACCCTCACGGGTAGAGACAGGAAACTTGGAAAGAATTTACATTTTATTGCATTAAATACATTTTACATTGTTTCTATTGCTCTTCACTCGACCATAAACTTCGGGGTTTGAGTTTGTTCAACATGACCTCTTTGTGTTAAATTAGGGTCAACATGTTCTTCATAAGTTGGTGATGATAATGAATCAATGTGTGATGATCTTTCTCCTATGAAAAATCCCTTTTATAAGGATATCATAGAGAAAGAAGAGGACATCATAAATACTTTTCTTAATATTACTTTACCCTCATTTTACACTCCTTCCAGAGATGAAGCATTACAAAAAATCAATAATCCCTATCCTAAGGACATCTTGGAAAATGAGGATAAAATCATTACTAATTCTCTCCTTTCTAGTGATGAACCCACAAACAATCAAGAGCTTGATCAAGTTAATGTTATTGTTCATACTCAACCTATGGTAGTTAACCAACCTGTGATAACTGTCAAAGGATGCACTCAATTGAATTAATTCCAAACACCTAACAAACCTATGGTCACTATTAAGGGTTATCCTCAACATTCTTCTCAAAATTTCACTACACCTGTGATTATGGTTAAATAATATACTCAAGAAAATTCTTTTTAAACTCCAAATAAGACAATTATAATTGTCAAAGAAAAATTTAGCAGTCCTTTAGAGTTTATTAAGGATTATCATGTGGTGGCTCACACCTATCACACAAGAAACAATCTTCAACCTAATCCATTTGTTCCTCCTTCTCTACCACCTTCTCAACCCATGCTTCCTCCTCCACCCCGTATTCATCTAAATCTTGGAAAGGAGTATGGCTTAATCGAACAACTCCATAATACTCTTGCCAAGATATCTCTTTTGGAACTTCTTAAAACTTCTCCTACATATCATGAAGCCTTGCAGAAACCTTTAACCACTCTCCCAACCCCACCACCTAATAAAGACACCATTCATTCCTTTTTGCAATGCACAAATGCTACTTTTGTCCCACCTCAAATTATATATTGTCTCTTTTATCAGCCAAATATTCTTCTTCATGTACAAAATAACATTTTCAAATTTTTTACGTAAAATTATACTAATAGAAACTAAAATGTAAACCAGTGTCCATATAGCCCAAAACTAACATCAAAACAATGTTACGAGAGCTCCCAAAATTGAACAGATAGATAAACCCTATAAATCCTCGGTAAGTACTCAATGCAAGGCTTCTTACAGTGTTCACAGAGATTGGGGATGTTTATGAGATTGCACGCATTTTCCCTCCACCACAATTATGTTTCTTCGTAGAAATATGGAAAATATTTCATTTCATTTTTCTAAAATTGCAACATGAATTATATTTGAGCTTCATTAGTGATCGATGCTCTATTCAAAATCCTCCTTAGTGGTTGGTGTTAAGAGGTTGAAGCATGATTCTTTGCTATTCCTTTTTATGACTGATTGAATTATTTTGTGACTGTTCTGTTAAAGATCTTCACTCTTGACTTCAAGTTTATTACTGTCATTTTCAATTAAAATCACAATATTTATCCATTTATATGACTGCATAAAAGATAGTGCACATTTCCATGAGTAAAGATTATTTTTTATGTGATTAAATGACTCCGTTGGAAGTAAACTCATGCTACACCATTATGTTGCACATTGAGGACCTTTCTATTCCTTAAAATTGTTGAATTTTATTGTATCTTTGTTCCAATTAAAAGAAAATCATAGTCCACAAAGAATACTCAAAATTCAAAGGTGGGGATATAAAAGATAATGCAAGTTAACTAAAATTTGTACATGAATCAATTAAAGTTAGAAAAACACCATCTATCCTCTGAATGTTTACCATGCTAGATCTCATGAATGTAGTCATTTTGCATGTGAGATATGTAGTCGGAATACATGACAAAGTATTCTTGAAAGTAGGAAATTCACAGACCCATATAATTCCATATTGCAAGATGAATTTGGAATGACATCACAAATCATTAAATTGTATGCCACACTTAAGAAAGGAAATAATGAGGTGACTAGTTGCAAACAAAGTGACGATACAAATGCAATCCTAAACATGAGACTTGATAGCATGATAGAGTCAAAGTACTTTAATTCCCATTGTAACCTCGGTCCTTGAGTACTATATCTTCTAGCTCTAGGTAAATTTGTAATGGGTTAATGTCATTAGAAAACACCATTTTATCTCTATCACATGCCCAAATTGCAAGTAGATCGGATAACCTATTTCCCTCTCTATACGTATTTGAGATAATGTAAAGTTATCAAATTTATGAAGGAGCATCCAGGATTGTTGCTAAACATAATGGATTCACCAATTTTGGAAAACTCTTTTCTTGCATGCTTCAATTATAATCAGAGAATATCCCTCGACATAAAGATGTGTGACACCCACGTTGTGTACAAGGACCATCATCTTCCCTAGAAGATCATTTAGAATAGTCGCTTTACAAATTCATCCATGACTTCCTTAATCTAATTTTCCTCTTTTATGCTTGCTTCATCTATCCTAATGGTTACCTTTATAGAGCTTGGTTGATTTATGTGAACAAGTGTTGTACTTCAAATATTTTACTAATGGAAATACATGTATAAGAGTCTTATTGTTTTAGAATTTTTGATGTCAGATTGGCATTGGGCTGCTTGTATTGCAACAGTTGACAAGAATAAGTGGCATCATGTTCTACAATGCTTCCATTTTCAAATCCACTAGTGAGTTGTTTTATTAAAACTTATTTTTTCTACCAACCAATAGCAGTCCACACACAACCATGTTAGAACACATGCATTGCACATACCTCAACCTACAAAAGATTTGGAAACTACTAGGGAAACACTGTGCAATCCAAAATGAAAATGACAACTAATTTCTAATTAATCCTACAGGCATCTCAGATGCTGAAGTTTCCTCCCTTGGACTGGCTGGAGTTCAGGTGATTGTGAAAGCTGGAAGTTCTTCAGTTAATTGCTTGACAAAAGATTTGAAATAATCCCTTTATTGTTTTTAATACAAAACTAGTAGCATTGATCTTGTACAATGATGTCATACATGTTCTAAT